>LPNX011118152.1:449083-470211 GCA_001517045.1 Pseudotsuga menziesii
ATTTTGGAGATGGAAGTAACCCCCCCCTAAAATAATTTTTTTTGTAGTGTATGCATATATATCAAATCAAGTTTCCTTTAAAAAATTTCATCTCAAACTAGATTTGAAGTAGTCTCTAAAAGTGTCATTTTCAATTAAAAAAAATCACAATTTTTGAGCATTTTGAGTAGTGTAAATTATGTATTTTCTTTGGGATGATTTGTGGCATTCTATAATATTTTGATCACTGGTTTTTATCAGGTTTATATGAAAAGGAGAAGGACATACTTCTTAAAAATCATGTTTTGGGTCACCTGGGACACCAAAATGTCCTTCCTTCATCCCCTTTCTTCACTCCCTTTCTCTCCCTGCAATACTGTAAGCCTTTCTATGTTTTTTAAAGTATAAAAGTTCATTTTAATTCAAATTTTCATGACATTGTAAAGTTCAATAATAAATAAATAAAGTGGGCTACACAACGCCCACACTCCATCCCCCATGGGGGGATTTCATTGTCCTTTTTTGTTTGCTTCTTACTAACTAACACATGCACACAATCTGCCTTCTAGAAAGGTCGAAAAGGTTGATTAATTTGTTTGTATTTAATCATAGAATAAATTAGTGATTTCATACCCAAATTGTTTCCAAGAAGTATTCTCTCACCACCAACCAAAGGTTTTGTCAATTGTTGGTGGATGATCAGAAAACAACACATAGTTTGCGGTTTCAATTTATCATTAGTTTACTTGATTTTACAAATTATTTTCTTTCTTTGAATTTGAATAAGCATTTTTTGTAAACCTTGTATATTCTCTTTCCCTTTGCGGTATTTTCCTGGTCATTGGGGAATCAAAAGTGATTTACGACATTTTCTAATATGTACACATTAATTTAACAGTCCATTAATAAAATCAACTCCCAAGAACATTACAGAAATATGGCGTAATGGCATTTGACAATCGTGGGAAAATTCTTTAAATAAAGTGGGAACCACTGAATAGTGACCTCGGGATACGGTCAGGCTACACTCTTGTTGGTGTAGTGTTGGACACCTCTCAGAGACTCTAATTCAGCCCACATTTCTGAGAACCACCTTCATTGTATTTCATACATATTATTAGTACTTTACAATATATCAAGAATCCCCTTCCTGTTACTCAACTCATCTTTCAATAATTAAAAACTGACCAAGTCACATTGCAAAATATTTTATTTTTCAACAACATCATTTCATTATTTTGACTCCATTGGCACTGATCTAATTTTGCAACATTTTACTGATGTTTATCATCAGTTTTTTATTGTTGCTAATCTTTATGTTTTTATGTTATATGCTGGTGAAATATTCATTTATATTTCCAACAATCTTGTCTCAGTATTTTACTTTAAAAACTCCTAAAAAACTTACTGCCATCATTAACGACTAAGACACAAGAGCCTTAGTTAAACTCTTTCTTAGGGACCACCCCCCTTGGATTCATTAAGAGTTTTTCCTAAACGGGGGAGTGAAGATAAAGTGAAATTAATTGACTCGATACATTATCCCAAGGACACACCTAGCATCTTGAACATTTCTGTTGTGCTTAACCCCTAGGTGTGTGAAATGCAACAACAGTTTTTGGCTTCGTGGTCGAGGATAAATATTTTTATACTCGGGTTACGAATTTATTTTTTATTTTTTTCTTTGTTTGATGAATTATTGTGAAAATATGATTCACAACAATATATAGGAGCTAAGGGAATCCTCACAATTCAAGATTAGTCACAAATTATGCTGAAAAGAGTGAAAAGAGTGAAATTAACACATAGAAATGGTGTCAATAACTGAGTTTATTATGACTGTCCAACATGTAAATATGTATGGAACATTTTTATATTACAATAGGGATAAATTGTTATCCTTTGGATGTGATTTGGATGCATACATGTGGTAGGCTTAGATTGGACCTCAAAACCTCTCCGGGTGGACCAATGAGCTCTTAAACCACCTCAAACGGTCACAAATGCTATTGTGAACCCAGCTGGAGCATCCTAGGACATAAATGAGGATATTATAGGCATGGTGGAGTGCATTTTTGAGTGGGAGTGGCTCTAGGAAGTAATAAATGGTCCAAAAGATTAAAAAACCACCCAAATACATGCATAGGCACCTCTAGCCAACCAGTTTCCTTGATTTAAGGGATTGGGAATGAACTAAGCATTGAGAAGTCATTAATGAGTGTGTATGTGTAACCAGAGTGATCAAATGAGGGTACTTGGGTGAATTTATGAGTCCAAAACACCAAAAGGACCAAGATTAACCAACACAACCTAGTTTTGGACCATAAAACATAGGTGTGAGACTAATGAAAATGTTTCCTAGGTGTATGACCATGGTACTAAGGTGGAATAATGATATAACACCCCTTCTTAAGCCTGACTTAGTGTAATTACATCACATTATTAAGGCCTTTTCAACTACGGCTCAAGTCACCTCTTACAAAAATTTATTAGTCCATATAACCAAGGTAAGGAGGAAAACCTCATGAGAACAAAACCTCCCCTCTAAAATGGACATGGAGAAAAATATGAAAGTGAATATAAATCATTTTCATGTGTCACCCACTCCAATAAGGGATATCATATAGGTGAATGTATTGTTTGTGAATCTCTTGGTGAAGATGTCAACATTTTTCTCTGCATATGGGCAATACTGCAACGATATCACATGCTCATGCACCAAGATCCTAATGTAGTGCATGTGTATCTCAATGTGCTTGGTCCTATATATCTACATTGGATCAGTGGAAATATTGATTGCAATTTTATTTTCACACCAAATGACTGTGGGTGAGTCAAATGCAAAACCAATCTCCCCAAGAATACCTTGCAACCACACACATTATGTAGTTGTGTTCACTACTCCTCTGTACTTAGCCTAAATTTAATAAAGGGATATAGTGTGATGTTTCTTGCTTCACCAGAATATGGGACCATTTGTAAGCATGAATACATAACCTGAAGTGGACTTTATTTTAATGGAATCTCCAGCCCAATCAAAATTAGTAAATCCAACTAGTTCTAGTGGAGAACCAACAACATAGTGTACCCTGAAGTTTTTGGTTCCTTACACATAATGAAAGATTATTTTTTGCAGCCTTCCAATTAATCTCATGAGGCCCCTGCATATATCTTACAATAACACCTAAAATATATTCCAAATCAGTTCTAGAGTGTGTAAGATACAACAAAATCATAACTAGTTGTATGTACAACGAGTTGTCCACCAATGGAGATGCACCAAAATCACCTAGTTTTATTCCTAATAGGAATGAGAACTTGTATGCCTGACATTCATCCATTTTTAAATTTATAATGGGTCTTCAACATAATTTGGTTGGCTGACCTTGATCCCTGCATTAGATTTCTCAATATCTAATCCAATAAATTGTTTCAACAATCCAAGGTCAGTCATGGAGAATTCACTGTGCAATGAAGATTTAATTCATCCTATATTAGAAGTGCAGATCCCTGTAATCAAAATTTCATCAACATAAAGTAATATGACCTGAAATAAATCACCAACATTCTTCAAATATACATTAGGATCATATTTACATCTTTCAAAGCCAAGTGATAGCAGAAAATGTCCATCTTGGCATACAAAGCCCTGGGGGCTTGCTTGAGGCCATAGAGAGACTTCTTCAACCTACAAACTAGTGAAGGATAATGAATTAAAACTTTAGGATGCTACATTTATATCTACTCATGAAGGTCACCATGAATAAAATTACTCTTCACATCCATGTGGTGAACCTCCTTGCGCTTAGATGCAGCAATGGCTAAAACTAGCCTGATATAGTCCATAATTGAAACCGGTGCAAATGTATCTGTATATTCCACTCCTTGTACTTGAGAGAATAATTTGGGAACCGAAATGGCATTATACTTTATATCATAACCATAATCATCCATTTTGGTCCTATAGACCCACTTACATTTCACTAGTTTCCTCTTTGAGGGTAAGGGAACCAATTCTCAAGTCTCATTGTCTTGCAAGAACTTGAAATCTTCTTGCATGATTTTTTGCTATATTGATTCAAGTGATGCTTCCTGATATGTATTAGGATCATATCCAACCATCATAAATATTCTCTTTCAAATATTCAATTAAAAAGTAGAGAAGGCATTTTGAAATTGAGATCTAGTCTTCCTAGAGTCTAGTGGATCTCTAGCAAGATCACCAGTTGCTTGTATAGTTTTCTCAACCCAATTTGGCCAAACGGGAAAGTAATAATATGAATGCATGTCATAATAATAATAATTAATATCAATATCAGAAAAATAAGAGGAATAATCATCACTTACATCATCATGGAGTGGAGGATTTGAGCATTCTTCTTGAGCTAGTTCGATCTCCTGCATGGGCTCTTCTTCGAACTATACACTCCTTTTGATGAATTTTTTATGAGATGAGGGATCAAATATCTTGTATCCCTTTTCATATTCATCACATACAACCATAATGGACTTATTTATTTTAGGTTTCAAGGCCTTTCTATTCTCGGGAGGAATCCTAGCCCAAGCCTTTGAGCCAAAAACCCTGAAATGAGAAACATTAGGCTTGTGATCACTCCAAGCCTCAAATGGAGTTTTTCCATCCAATTATTTGAGTGGACATTTGTTCTAAAAATGTGCAGCATATTTTATAGCTTCATACCATAGCTTAGGATTCAAATCCTTTTCTTCCATCATGCATGTAGCCATCTCTTTGAGAGCCCTATTCTTGTGCTCTGCAACACCATCCTGTTGTGGTGTGTAGGGAACAAAATGTTGCTTTTGGATGCCACATTGTTCAAAAATATGCTGAAAATTCTTTTTGACATACTCCTTACTATTGTTGGTCCTAAGAATCTTGATCTCGTTCCCACATGTATGCTCAACTAAATATTTGTACACTTTGAAAGTCTCAAAAACTCCATATTTTAGCTTGAGAAAATACACTCAACAGTACCTTGAGAAATCATCTATGAAGGTCAACACATACCTTGAATTCCCATATGAGGGTATCAAAATAGGCTCTATGATATATTAATGGATCAAATCAAGCACTTGGACATCCCTCTTTGCCTTTCCTTTCTCATATATGTGCTCGGCATGTTTCCCCACTACACACCCTTTTCATGTTCCATTGGAAAACTTGATGGTAGGAATCCCTTCAACCATGACTTCCTTTCTTAGTGATTAGATGTACCTATAGTTGATATGACCATATCTCTCATTCCATAATTTTATTGTCTCATTGGCATGTTCCAGGAGAGAATTCCCTTGGGAGTATGGAAGGAAGTGAGAGAATTTGTACACTCTAGAAGCAAAACCCACTGCAACAACTTGGCCTGTAGATATTTCTGAGATTTCCACATCATTTTGAGTAAATTTTACTCTCTTGTTTGTACCAGTGTGTGTCATTTGATAGACAGAGAGTAGGTTTGTTTCTAGATCAGGCACAAACAACACATTGTTGAAGTACCATCTTCAAGATCAATCCTGCCAATCCCTTTGGCTTGGATATATGAATCATCACCCATGAGGATGGATGGACCACTGTAAGGATATAGGGACAAGAAGGAATCATGCATGGAGGCCATGTACTTGGAGGCACCTGAATCTATGATGAAGGATGAATATCTTGAAGACCCAGCAGCCAAAGCATGGCATCTTTCCTAGTTCTCTAAGCTTGAACCTCCCTCTTTCTTCCTTGCACCTTTTGGAAGTGGGATTTTGTTCTTCTCAAGGAGTTGTGCCATCATTTAAATGGATTTATTTTTGCATGCACTCTCTCGATTCCAACCTTTGTGACAATAAGTGCATTTTTTCTTTGCTTGCTTCTAATTCTCTTTGTCCTTGCTAGGATTTGAAACCCCATATGAAGATTTTGGCTTCTCCCGATTCTTCTTCTCTTGCTGCTTCAAAAATTTGGATTTCTTCTTTCCTTTGGTTAGATTTGAAACTCCTACAACAAGGGATTTATTCTTGCTTTATATGATTGTACCCATTTGCACCAACTTATCTTGTTCTTGAGTCAGTGACTCCATGAATTCTACTAGTGAAGGAATCCTCCAATTTTGAGTCATGAGCTTGCTTGAGTGGAATGTTGACACAAACATTGAATACTCTATCCCTAGGTTCAAAATAATGGACAACATTAGTTGCTCCTCTTTCTTCTAAATGCCACATTGTTTCAGTTGAAGCACCAACGATTTGAACTTTGTGAAGAAATCCTAGATCATCTCAAAGTGGTTTGGGCTCAATGAGATCAACTGATTTTTTAGTTGGTGGCCTCTCATCTCATCATTTTTCCAAAATAATGAATCAATATTGAGTCGTGCTTCGTTTGGTGTTGTCATATTGTATACATCAAAGAGAATATCCCTCGAAATACTAAGACAAAGCATCATGAATGCCTCATCTATTCTATTGAAGTACTTCGATTTTTCCATAGTAGATTTGGGCTCGGGCTCAGTTCCCATGGTCACTCTGTAGAGGAATTTCGACCTCATCAGGATCACCATTTTGGCCTTCCATTTGAAATATTTGAATGGGGTAAGCAATACATGAGTCATATCCATTCATTCTTTTGCATTGAGTGACAAAAACACTAGATGTACATGCAATGCAAACACTCATTTTTTTTTCTGGAAAATACCCTAAACAACAACTCAAACAATTTAGATTTGATTTGAATCTACAAATAGATATGATAACATGTGAAAATACGATTCACAACAATATCTAGGAGCTAAGGGAATCCTCACAATTCAATATTACTCACAAATTATGCAGAAAACTGTGAAAATAGTGAAATTAACACATAGAAATGGAGTCAATAACTGAGTTTATTATGATTGTCCAACATGTAAATATGTATGGAACATGTTTTATTATAATAGGGATAAATTATTATCATTTGGAGGAAATTTAGATGCATACATGTGGTAGGCTTAGATGGGACCTCAAAACCCCCCCAGGTGAACCAATGAGCTCCCAAACCACCTCAAATTGTCACGAATGCTAGTGTGAATGTGCTTGGAGCATGCTAGGACATAAATGAGGGTATTCTATGCGTGGTGGAGTGCATGGGTGATTGGGAGTAGCTCTAGGAAACAATAAATGGTCCAAAACAGTAAAACACCACCCAAATACATGCATAGGCGCCTCTATCCAACCAATTTCCTTGAATTAAGGGATGGGGAGCGCACCGGGACTGATCAGTCATTGATGGGGGTGAATGTGTAACTATAATGATCAAATGAGGGCACTTGGGTGCATTTATGAGTCTAAAACACCAAAAGGACCAATATTGACTAACACAACCTAGTTTTGGCCCATATAACATAAGTATGAGACTAATGAAAATGTGTCCTAGGTGTAAGACCATGGTATTAAGGTGGAATAATTTTCTTACAATGATTAGAGTAGATCTTTGATTCTTTGTCTCGTGACTCCTCAAATTTTTTCCTTTTTAACAAAGAAAAGCAAAAAAATAGAAACTTTTGTGAAATACTTATGATGCATATTTTTCTTTTCACACGATGACTCCAATGAAGGAATAAAACCCTCGTTTCTCACAAAAATTGTTGATATTTATTGTGTTTAGATGATCTCATGAAAACAGTAAATATTCAAAGCTCATTATTTTGAAAACTCCATGGTTATATCAAATGATTTCTATTTAGTAAACAATATGGATGAGGAAAGAGATCAGATTTCCAGTGAATATCCTTCCATTAAATTCTCAAACATTCCACGTTTTTCTAATTATCATAATGGTGAGATATATCTGATCATCTACCTATATTTTGGGGAAATAAGCATGTAGAGGTCTGACATGTCATATATTTTCTTAAAATTCTGGTTGACTTCAATGTTTTGTATGAATATAATATGATGGAGATATTTGTTAGTACTCTACGAGGAAATTCTTGTGAATGGTATCTCAATGGTTTGCAAAATAAAGGTATTAATTCCCTTTCAATATTCCTTAGAATATTCTCGAGGCAGTGGCATACAGGAGAGACTAACATGGAATATTTAGACATGTTCCTGGAAGGGTTCATTTCCACCTCTTTGACTTGGATAGATTATCATGAGGAAGACCCTAAATTACCTCGTCTCATTAGGATATGAAATGATAGGTATTGGGCGTTACCTCAAATAAATCACAATGAATAAGGAATCCAAGATTATCCCATTGAGTTTGTGCATGGAGATCCATTAATTGAACATATTATTGAAGACCCTCCTCATGTCACATCAACAGATAATAGTGATGATTGGGAATGCTTTCATGATTATTTCAGTGATGATGATCACATTTGTACTCCAGATATACCTCTGGATGAAACCATTAAAGAAGCTTATAATGAAACTTATGATCAAAACTGTAATGTGCATGATGGCACTCCTACCTATTCTCCATATAATGATGATAGAATGGAAATTTTATTGCATTGTGAACTTTTTTTTTCTGAATAAGATGAATATGAAGAGGAGGACAAATATATCCTAGAGCATGATACAAATGAAGAAGACTCCCTTATGTCAGAAAAATATGTTGATGAGGATTCCTGGACATTCATGTAAAATCCAATCTATGACATTTATGAAGAGGAAAATAATGAACCAGAAATTCTTGATGGTTTTATTGAAGATCCTGTTTATGAGGTTATAAAAGGAGAGAACATGGATCTTGTGGCCTTGGGAAATTTTCATATGGAAAAGGAGCATGCATTTTATCAATATGATAAGTCTAATCTATATATCAGTAATGAAGACAAAGAGATGAAATACAGTCAGGAAATTGATACCAGTGAAGAGGAATATCTCATATCTAACATAGATGGGGATGATGACTATTGGACTGTTATTGAAAATCCAACCTATGAGACTTTTGAAAATATTTTTTAAAATCCCATCTATGATATGTCCAGTGAGGGGAGTGTTTATTCTGAGACTTATAAAATTTGTAAAGAATATCAATCAGAGTATTCATATGATCAGTAGAGATGTACTTGAGTATCTTTAATGAGGACTTGGAGAAGCAATGTAGTGAAGAGTCATATTGGGTGAAACTAATTGAATATTTTTCTCAACCATCAACTTCACATATAGATGTTCCTCATGATTTGGAGAAATTTGGGGCTTACACATAGGTTTATAAATAGATAATCCATTTGGGTGAGTGTGATGAGCTACCTCATCATATGGATTTGCACATTAGTCCTGTCCAATCTTGGATAGAAAGAGTCTGCAAGACGACTTTCCAGTTTCAAAAGTGGTTTGATGACCTTTTCCATGATTATAATCTCCTATCTAAGCTTCCCATATTAAAGCTTCGTGCAGGTTTGCATTTCTTGAATAATGTTTCCTTGCTTTGGTTGGTAACCAAAGACAAGGAAAAAACCTTCAAAATTGATAAAATTCTTAGATGGTTACAATGGATATTTGATTTTACTTAAAATTTATTTTATCATCCATAGAGTAGGAAAATAAGATCCTTAAAGTGAGCATTTACTTTATGCACTTCTTTTATGTACTTAGGAATAAAACTCTCTTTCATTATTTAATTTTTCATTCCTTTCATTATTTACTTTATGATCATTGGATATTTTCATAAAACTTGTGCTACTAAGTTTTTCTTGTCAAGTTGAGATGTTTTTACGCATTATAAGAACCAAATATTCTGTTGTTCTCATATGCTCTCCTTGCCTGAAGACTAGATCAAGCACATGTCCCATAGTTGGATCAAGAGGTTATTTTCAAAGCAATCCACGAAGGATCCGATCAAGTCAATTGTTCTTACCATGTGCTCGGAAATTCCATGGTTTCATTAGGACCAGTTGTGGTCCCTTTTTTCACATGTCCACACCCCTAAAGGGATTTGTAATAAATCACATAGCATGATGATTTATTATGTAAAAGTATTTACCTTCTTGGGACTTGGTCATCAAATTCATCATCCGTGAGTGTTTCTTCTATTTATTTGACACTTTTTAAGCGACATATAATTTTCAAGTTTTTCACTCAAAATCCTCCAAAGTTTCGATGGTGAAAGCTGATGATTATAAATTGGGTGGGTTATTAAAGCCTAGGGTCTATGTATTGTACCATTCTATTCATATTATCAAAGTTTTGTGGACATGCGCTAAGTCTTTCCTAGGATTTTTTAATTTTTAGATTTTTAATAAAATTATCGATAAGGTGTATCTAATTTTAAAAATTCAAAAGGTCATAAAAATGGGCCCAGGGAACCATATTTTCCATTGTGGTGCTTGTTTTAAAACTCAAAAAACCCACTATACCAAAAAACCCACTTTTCCTATGTTTTAAGTGGTTATTTATCACTTAAGTGAAATTTTCTCCAAAAAAAGGAAAAAAATGAATGAAAAATTCGAAAAAGGGAAAATATGGAGAAAAAACACACCCCTAAATCAATGGGAAATTGTCCCAGAAATGTTCCAAGTTAAATGAGGATGATGTTGGGGATAATTGAAGACCAAATCAAGATAAAATCAGGTTGATTCCAATCAAATCCTAGAGGGCAAGATTTATCCTTAGAGGGGAACATTTATCCATGATAGAGCTCACCTCTTGTTGTATATGTGTCATAGAAATAGGAGGAGGTGAAATACCTTATGAGAGGTGTATCCTACCACCTCTTGTGCATTCTATTCCTCCCCCAATATTCTAAAAAATATCCAACACTTGGAAAATCTGCCCACCTTGGGGTTTGCTCTCATTTTCTCTATAAAAGAAAGGTCTTCCTCCTCATTTGGTAGGATGCATTGAACGTATGCTCATTGTAATATTGTTGTTGAATATTTGTTTAATGATATTTAAGGATTTGGAGGCTAATCTGGGGCATTGCATTGTGAACTTGTAACTTGGTTAATTTTGAGGTGAAATCGGTTGAATCTCATGCTTTATTTTTGTCGAATAGTGTTGCTTAGATCCAATTTATTTTGGATAAGTATTTTCATTTGTTAATTTACTTATTTTAATTTTATTAGAATACTGTAAGAGAAAAATACTATAGTCGGTTATACTTATGTTCTCTTGCTTTTTGTTGATGAGATTGACTAGATTAACCTTGTTTGGATAAAGAATTACCTATATTTTGTAGGATCTTCTTAGGTAGAATGGATTTTGGAGCTTAGTTGAATCCAATTATTTTATACAACATCAATTTTTATGTTTTTAACATATTTTTTTTCATATCCCTCTCTCCTTCATTCCATTCAGGCAAGGGCTTGAGGATTTCTCTCTCCTTCTTTAAAAATTCAATCATTTTCTTGGTTATTGTTTCTCTATTCTTAATAAAAATTAGATACATAAATATGATGTTTGAAATATTATTTTAATTATGCATATATATCAGATCTAGGTTCCTTAAAAAAATTTCATCTCAAACTAGATCCGAAGTAGTCTCGCAAAGTGCCCTTTTCAATAAAAAATCACAATTTTTGAGCATTTTGAGTAGTGTAAATTATGTATTTTTTTTTGAATGATTTGTGACATTCTAAAATATTTTGATCACTCTTTTTTATCATGTTTTAAGAAAATAGAAGTACATACTTCTAAAAAATTAGTTTTGGGTCACTCGAGACACTAAAAAGTCCTTCCTTCATCGCCTTTCTTCACTCCCTTTCTCTCTCTACAATATTGTATGTATTTTGATACATTTTCATGGATAAAAGAGTATTTTAATTCATATTTTCATCACATTGTAAAGTTCAATAATAAAAAAAGAAAGTGGGATACACAATTCCCACACGCCATTCCCCTTGGGGGAATTTGCAGTGTCCTTTTTGTTTTTTTTGTTTTACTAACCAAAACATGCACACAATCCGCCTTCTAGAAAGAATGAAAAGGTTTATTAATTTGTATTGGTTTCATCTTAGGATAAAGTAATAATTTCATACCCAAATCATTGCCACGAAGTATGCTCTTTCCACCAACCAAAGGTTTTGTCGATTATTGGTGGATGATCATAAATGTTTGCAGTTTCAATTTGTCATTAGTTTACCTTATTTTACAAACTATTTGCTTTCATTAAATTGGAATAAAAATTTTGTCGTAAACCTCGTATATGCTCTTTCCCTCTGTGGGATTTTCCTGGTCATTGAGGAATCAAAAGCGATTTATGACATTTTTCTAATTTATGCACATTAATTTAACAACCCATTAATAAAAGAAACTCCCAAGAACATTACAAAAATCCATCGTAAAGACATTTGTAAATCTTGGTCAAATTCTTCAAAGGAAGCGGGAACCACTGAATAGTGACCTCGGAATACCGACAGGCTACACTCTTGTTGGTGTAGTGTTGGACACCTCTTAGAGACTTCGATTCTACCCACATTTTTAAGTGAGGAAGCACCTTCATCGTATTCGATACATATTGTCAGTACTTTATAGTATATCAAGAATCCCCTTCTCGTGACTCAATTCATCTTTCAATAATTAAAAATTGACCAAGGCACATTACAAAACATTTTATTTTTCAGCAACATCATTTCATTATTTTGAATCCATTGGCACTCATATAATTTTTCAACATTTTACTATCGTTTATCATCACTTTTTTATTGTTTCTAATCTTGATGTGTTGATGTTATATGATGGTGAAATATTCATTTATATTTGCAACAATCTTGTCTTGGTATTTTACTTCAAAAACTCCTAAAAAAATTACTTCCATCTTTAACGAATAAAACATAAGAGCCTTAGTTAAACTCTTTATTAGGGACCACCCCCATTGGATTGGTTATGATTTTTTCCTAAATGGAGGAGTCAATATCAACTGATAGGACTTTACTCAAGACTTTCCCCCAAGGACACACCTAGTAGCTTGAATATTTCTGCTTCTCTTAACCCCCAGGTGTGTGAAAGGCTGCAACAAGATGACAACCCAATACTTTTCTTTATTGACCTAGGAAATACATCTCCCAACCATAGTTCAATAGGATCAGCATGAAAACCTGAATCTAGGTAATTATTTCACTCAAGATCAAGCGCAGAATAAAATCACACTCTAAAATTATTAAAAAGTCAGTAGATTCCCCTGTTAGGAAATAACAACTACTACTATAACCTACTTCCTATAGTAAAGATCATATTCTCCCTGAACTAAAGGTTTTCGAAACTTCAAACTTCACTGGTATTTCAACAGGAATCATCTGAAGATTAGAAACTAAACAAGGAAAATATACGACATGTTCCTCTTGAGTTAGGATCTCCTTATCTTGGGAAAGTAATATCCTGGTTGTGTTTAAATACATGTTCTCCCTGAATTCAAGGTTGTCCTTCACACTAAGCTGATATTACAATAGGAATTGTTTTGTTATTAGCAACTAAACAAGGAAATTCTATAATTTTATCCTCTTGAATAAACATCTCCTTATGTTAGGGAAATAATCTCTTTCTTATTCTAATCTTCTGGCCTAGTTCTAAAACTACTATTGAAAAAAGTCAATAAATCATGCTCTCATCCCTCTTCTTCCTCATGTTCCTAAATGTATGTTAGTGAAGTCCAGTGAGGCATATAACACCATCATCTATTATATAGAATTCAAGGAGGGTATACAGTCTGACCATCCTGGTTGATTATGGCATCATCAGAACCCGATCCTAAGTAGAGTTGCCATGACACCATGTGAGAGGACAATCTTCAAGAGATTGTTATTCACCCTAACTAATGGATTTTGGTGGGAACTATTGGTTACAACAAATTAACTAGCTTATTATTATATAGAAAAATAAGGAATGGTAGCCTAAAAAGTAAATAGTGACATAGAGAAACACCTAGAGTGTGTTGGGAATAATGTGAAAAAATTGGCAAAAAATACTAGTGCAATCAGAATCAAAGTTCTCTTTGACACCACTTAAAGAAAAAATTTACGGGGTCAAACTGTTTGGGGATATGGGTGATTCCATGAAGATGGGTAACACTTTTTGGCCAAATTTGGCGATGAAAACCTGATTTTTTACTCATGTGCTAGATAGAAGCCCTCAAAACGCATATATGCCATGTGAATTTTGACTTGCAGTAAAAAAACAAATTGTAGAATATTATGTTGGCTTCATAGTGATATTTTTAAAAAAATATTCCGATGTCATTTACAGTGTGAATTTTTGCATTTAATGAACTGTGTGACCTTAAAAATTTGAAGAAGCTAATAAGTGGCTCGTGTCCACGTAGAGTAATTCAATCTTGCATTAATAATTTAAAAAAAATAAATATATGAGCATGATCTACATAAAATGCAGTGTGATGTGCATATTTTTTTGTTAATTTTTTTCGCATTATACAATTATTTATTATTTTTCGAAAGTGACCACATTCAATTTCAACATCGTTTTAAACACATATGTGTCCACGTAAAGGAATTTTTTCTATTTTTTGAAAAATTGAAAAAACAAAGATACCCTTTTGAAGAGGACACGTCGATATGTGATGTGTGCATTTTTAAGAATTTTTTGGCTGGGTAGTTTTAACTCTGCGGATTTTTCTTTGAGCTACTTTGAAGTTGCAGTGTGGTTTTCTAAGTATAAGTTTTAGAAGTAATTAAAAAATAAATATCATATGAATACCAAAATGCGTGTATGATACCTCAATGGATAGAAGATTCGTTGGTGAATTTATCGGTATCAACTCCGCTCAGTTATGTGCTAGGAATGGCAGGGTTTACACCTCTGCAAGGCACATGAAATTTTCCATTTGTTTGAATGAGGGCTAAGTCTGTTTTTTTAAGCCCTCGACCGAGGTATGAACCTCGACCGAGGTATGAACCTCGACCGAGGTTTTGTAAATCCCGCAATACCTCGGTCGAGGTATTTAAATACCTCGACCGAGGTATTTAGATACCTCGGTCGAGGGCTTAACAAGCCCTCGGTCGAGATATTAAGACCTCGGTCGAGGGCTTAACAAGCCCTCGACCGAGGTGCGTTTTTCTGTTTTTGCAGAAATTCACTTGCCAAAAAGTGTTACCCAGGTCCGTGGATTCACCCATATATATATGGTCACTATCTAAGAGAGGTGGCAGTTTGTGTTTATAGTTAATGCCACGGGAAGATTACCCAGACTTGTGAATGAGAACCAAAAGTATTATATTTAGGGATATATTTTTGAGAAACTACTACTTGCAATCTATTGCTTAAAATATTACCACACAACTATCTTTCATTGACCTATACAGGTACAAGAAATCTAGATGAACTCATGTATGAGTTTCTCATTACCATTTTCTGACTCTGTGTGGATTTGATCTCTGCTGGAATAAAATTTTGAAAGGTTAATACCCTAATGTACTTGCAAGACTGTTATGTGGTAATGATGTAATAAGTTGGGATGGTCTCTTACAAACAATAAATGTTTGGGGTAAAATTGATATTTGGATACAAATCTAGGACATATATAGTTTTAGATTTGTAAAATAGGCGCCATGAGGCTCAGACAATGTATATTTTGATTTCTTTCCAGAGATATCAAATATAATGTTTTTTTCTTGGAAAGAAAAAGGTACAACCAATCCCCTTGTATCACAAAATCAAAATGAAATAGAAAATTCTCATAGGAAGATTTTTTTAGTTGAAAATCATTGAACTAAGAACAAACTATCTGGTGTTATATAGAAGAGCATCACCGGACAACAAAAAATAAAGATTTAGGCACACGGATGGCTACATCATTTCAAGCTTTATTCACACATATACCCTCTATTTCTATATGATAAACAAATTATTAAAATGATGCTAGGATTAAGAAATATTAACAAAAAGATAAAATATCAAGTACAGAATAAAACAACAGTTGATAGCTATTGCAACCATATATATTTTATCTTTACAACGGTAGCAAAAAAAATGATCCATACATGACCAAACTGAATAGTTAAATTACTCGAGAAATCAGATTTTCTAAATGTAGTGTACCATCAAATCACAATATCTATACATTTGGTCATCTTGCATGTTTTGCATTGTTTAGGATCCTTGTTGAAGCTCACCATCCCATTTTTTTTATGGCTAGAAAAAATCCACCATATTGAATATGAATCATATATTATTATAAAAAGTCACAATTATAGGCTTATTCAATTGGAACACCCTTCTTTAGCACAAGCAAAAAGACTTTGAAAATGAAAAAGTATTTTAGCATTTGACAACTATTTATATAAAATACTTTTGTGGTCAGGATCTGGTGCGGTTTAGTGATGCAGACACTGTTGAATCTGCAAAACGTTCATGGATGGACAAAGGATACGAAGGTGATTATGTATTTATTCTATGTACATCAAGTGAAATATGTATATGCAAATGTATCAATGACTTTAGAATTTTATGACGCTTCCTTGGAGATGAAAGCATTCTTGACATCAATATTTGACTAGAATTTCTATGTTTTGTGTTTGAAATTTAGATATTTTCTTCCATAACATGTAGTATCATGCAACCTATGGATATCATTTTTCATGCACAATGAATTAGATATAAAATTTCATAGTCATCATAGAAATTTGCTAAACATGTATTCATCTATGGAAAACATTCCACTTTTCCATAGTAATATATTTCTATTGTAGGATACTTTGTTAGGGGGCTATTGAATACAAGCTTAAAAATAACATCATAAGTTTAAGTTATTTTAGTCTAATTTTGAAGTTCTAGTATCTACAGTTTAAAATGATAGTTACAAGGTACATGTAGAATTGGAAGCATGCATGTTTTCAATATCTTCAAGAAGATGCACCACTTGTGAGGCTGCATTTGTTGATTAAGTGCAATCATTAGAAGCAAGAGGAGGGAACACTTCAAACTAGGAGAGGGAATAGTCCCTTACAATAGTAAGAGGGTAGCACACTGAGCATTTTCATTGAAGTCAGAGTTGAAGGTTAGGGAAGTAAGTTACAACCAATTCTTGTCCCACACTGAGAGGTTTTTTGGAATTAAGGGAAGTCACCTTAGTCATCTAAGTAAAACTTCTAACACACATATTCACCTACAGTTGATTAAAGGAGTATTCATTGTCTATAAAAACCATCTATAGGAATTCTTTCATTTCCCAAATACTGTTGTCAACTCTCAAAGTCGTTTGCAGTTGGTCAGAGAGATTTCCACTTCCTACAACAATCATCTACAATGGTATAGGACTTAGTCATCAAACTATTTGATGAAACCTAGAAGCCAAAAAGGCCTTAATACAAGAAGTAGTAAGCCAAACACTTAGCATCAATTCCAACTCATCTGAAAGAGGTCAAACCCTTAGCATCAGTTTTGTAGGTGTTGTGAAGGAGATCAGGGAGACTCCAACTAAGCAGCAACACAAATTTGTAGAGTTTTTTGGGCCTCCCTCTAGTAATTCCACTCCAAATTGACAATGGTCCATATTGGTTTATGTGCAAGGTAATAGGATACAGTCCTCTCCAAATTGGTTCAGTGTAAGTTAACAGTAAACTTTTCTTGCTTGATTTTCTCCCAAGTTAATTGTATATGATACAATATTCTATGAATTGGTTTAGTTCAAGTTAAGGGCATTATTAAATGGCCTTCGTTTGTTCATATTAATTCTATGTTAGTTGAGAGGTTGTTTTTTCTCGTCTTTGTGAGTACTGTATATACTTGGGGAGCTTGGAAAAGTTGACTGTATTTTTATGTGAAGGTTTTGGGATTATTCCTTTATTGGATAAGGAACGAGCCCCAAACTTTCTTAATTTTCTAGAAATTAATTTTGGTCATTGCAGCGATTAGAAGGAACTTCCAAAGAAAAATATGTAATTTAAGTTACCTTTAGAAGTTGTTTTTCACTAATTTACATGTTCCATCTTATCCAAAAGTTACCTTGTGACTTGGGGTATTTAAGGTCACTTAGGGTGCTCATATTTTCTACATGTCCAAGCTTTTCAATGCTTCCTCCTTCTATTTGTGAACTTCAACAACTCGAATTTCTTGGTATTTCATTATGCAAGTCTTTGAAGGACCTTCCCATGGAATTTGAGCAGATATCAAACTTAAAGGTTCTGGACATGAGGGATTTCTCTAGACTCAAGAAGCTTTTAAAAGAGTTAGCTAAAATAAAATCATTAATATGTGTAATCTATGATGAGAACGTTGGACCACAGTGGATTTCTATCAAATCCTTCTCAATGCCTAATCTCATAGTTCAAAGTGTGCCAAGGTCTATTCCATGCATAGAACTACAAAAACAATAGTTATGTTTGGGTTAAAAATTTAGATTTGTCAAATGAAATCTACTTGAATATATTTAACAATACAATTGATCATATAATATCAATGATTTGAATTCCCTTGAAGTGGGGTTTTCCTGGACTCTTCTTAGGAGTTTTGATGAAGATCAAAAACTGTATCTGACTCAAGGGCTAAGCATTACTAATATGGAGGATTGCAATTCAAAGTGGCCACTTCTCATATTGTTATGCTTAAATGATTTGTGCCTATAATAGATCCAAGGGAAAACATAGACATGGTTTTCCATGTTGTGTTTAGATGCTAGTGATTTATTTATCAAAATTTTATCCCTGGTGTTATCACTCCAAGAAACTCCTCTAGGTTACAGCTCGAGGATTCCTGGTAACTTAAATATTTTTATGGTTTTCTAAGTGGATCAAGTCAGATGACCTATAAGACCTTACACTCTCAATACATGCATGAAACTCAATCAGGGATAAGGCTTCTAATTACCACTGTTCAGAGGTTGACAATATGGTGCAGAGATGGAGAACTTATCATGCTAGTAGATCCATACATAAAACCGATACATATAAATGGCTAATCATGACAAGGAAAGCACTTATAATTCAAATCACATCAATATGCCAATAGGGTGACAGCTATCAGACAGTAATTAACCTGAATAAAACCTGAATAACACATTCAAGCATAAGCATAGAAAAGACAGAAAATGGAAGCTGAACATATGATAACAAAAGAGCTTATATTAGGTCTTGAGAAATATGAGAAGCTTGACAATAGCAATGGTCTACAAGTCCCTGAAGTCAAACCTTTTCAATAAAATAAGTCTTAGACTTTATAGCCTTTACAAAAATACTCAAATCCTGAAAACTTGGATCTGATTTAAAAAAAAAATAGACAAAATAATTGTTTTTTGCATAATTAGGTCAAAAACCCTAATTAACTACCAGTCTAACTCTCTATAGAATTCGTTCACTGTTTGAACTTTTTGATAACTAAAGTAAGTACTGGAAATCACTGCCACTGGTCTTCTGTTGGTTAAGTCACTGTTTCATTTTGACAGTTGAGTGTTGGTGACCTGTTCTAATGTTATGTCACAATGAAACTGAAGCATACCTTCCCTGATGTTTTCTTTAGCGTCCTTCATCTTTATACTTCATCCTTGAGCCATCCATGTTCGTCCAAAACTGGTCCTATGTGTCAAATATTGATCTTATGCCTCTGTCTGATTTTAGTGGTTAAGAGACCAAAATATCGAAACGATTAGTTGTCGAAAGTAGCACTCTCAGTGGCTAATGAACTACCTCAGTGTCCACCTAAGCCATTGAAAGCCCTGTTCTTCAAAAATTCTTAGGCTGCCTCCAAAATTGTTCTTTCCAGTCTGTTTGCTTAGCTTTCTTCTTCATCAGGCTCTATATTAGGAGGGTTAACAGCATCCTGGTTTGCTTTCGGAGGCTGAAGGCTAACTGCAGCTTCATCTAGGGTTTCCAATGTGAGGTGACTTCTAGGGTTTATCTTGGCCTCCTTCATCAGCAGTTTCTGAAGACTAATCATCCTATACAATCTTGTGTTGTCTTTCAGGTACCTTTTATTTAGTCACTTTAGGAAAATATACCTTTCTCTCTGCTCTAGGTAAGATTTATGCAGAAACTTGTTCCTACTGGTCAATGTAGCATTATTTATTTTTACCTCTCTGACCAAAATTTCCATCTCATATACTTGCCTCGGCAACTGATTTATCTTTTGAGTCTTGGGCTTGCTAGAGGAAGCCTTCTCTGTTGGTTCATATTTCTCTTTTGGTGTAGGTGATGGTAGTTCTTTGATCTCTTCTACAAATTGCAAAGCTAGCTCTACACCTTCCTCTTGTTCCTCTTCTGAATTTGAGTAGGGCAGGTTCAAAATGTTCTCACTGTGTGTTGTGACTACACTAGTGGAAAATGAGAGATTAGTGACCAGGAGACCAAAATTTTTGGTCACCACAGTTTTTTTCAAGGGATAAATGACCAAAATTGATAAATTTAAGTGAGCTAACTAAAAAAGACCAAGATAAATGACCACTTTTGGTCACGATATGAAAACCAACTAATAATGACCAAGATAAATGACCAAATTGGTCACGGGATATCTAGATTAGAAATGACCACATAACAATTGGTCATTTATTTGGTCATTTTTAGTTGTCACTCCGGCAATGAAAACAATTACAAACTTGACAATAAATTTGTACATTTTACTAAATATTAACATATATATAATCTATATTTACACGTCCCTATATTAACAAAATTGAATTAATGCAACCTAGCTATATGTTAATTTGGACATGACCTTGGCATATAATGTTAATTATAAGGCTAATTTGCATGACCTTGCCATATAATTATAGTTTTTATAGGATAATTTGGACACGACCTTGGCACCTTGGCTAACTAAATCGGTGGGATCCACGTCAGTTGAAACCAGTGACACGCGCAAGAATATCACCACACTAAACTGACATGCGGCATAATATCCTTCCTCCATTATCTTCTTCATCCTCCAATATTAGATTCTCTCTCTATGTCCCTTTCTAATAGCGTAGGCTCTGTTCACTACTACAAAATGACAAATTTGTGACTACACGGCCAAAAATGTTAGTCATGTCATTTTAAGCTAAAAGCTACCAAATTTGAGCAATTTTAAGTGATGTGGTTATAAATGATCAATCTAAACTATTAATACATTAACTAAATAATGAATATGATGATATAAATTAGTGGTATTTCTTACTTATATGTAATTGAGTTTTGGTAGTGTATTCATTTTAATGTGCTTTATCATGTTCATGATTAGGATTTTTCATGTTGAATTCATTTTTGCAGTATCCATGGATGTGTTGGTTATATATTTTTTGGAACTCC
>LPNX011118171.1:0-55651 GCA_001517045.1 Pseudotsuga menziesii
TAAGGGGGGTGGAGGCTTTACCCACCGTTTATCCCCGAAACCCAGAGTCATGGGAGGGCTGTGCTACGGCGCGCTCCCCAAGGTGTGTGATGATGACTGGTTGTTGCCTGCTGGGGAAGCTTGGTCGATGTGGTCAACACTTCCGCTTACGGGTTCTAGCTGGAACCGGTCATGACTTGACATTCCAGGGTAGTCCAGCAGAGGACAGGATAGGATGTGGAAGTTAGTAATGATGTAGGTAGATAGATGTAGCGTGAAGTAGGGGTGAAAACAAGATCTAACTATAGGTGTGTAAAACCCTTGGTTAGTATGTGTCGTAAATCAGTGATGTATGAATTGTCGTAACATGGATTTCAGTAAGCTAATGGATCATACCTTGTAAACTATGCTAAAACATGTGTCGGTAAATAATAAGTTCCTTGATTATGATTGATGTATGTGAATTATTACTTTTAGTGTACTTACGTGAGGAATGTAAGCAGTAGCTACGCTTACATAACTCGCCTACATATTATGAATTACATGAAATATTGTTGAGTAATAATGTCAATTAGTGTCGCTTAATATTAATTACTGTCGTTTAGTAATTAACTATTGTTGATCAATGTTAATAATGTCGATTAAAGTTAATAATGACGATTAGGAATAATAATGTTGATTAATGGTTAATTATTGTCCATTAATAATTAATTATGGTTGAATAATAAACAAAGCAATGGTTAACCTAGGTAGTGACTAATGCAATTGATTAGAATGCTTGATTGATTGTTAATGAGTTAATTAGCCAGGACTAAGGGTTGAAATGTAACTATAAGGTTAAATAAGTTGATAGTAACTTGATCCCTCAAATTAATTATGTGTTAATGATGTTAATTAATTTTAACAAGACTATTCTTATCTTTAGTAATGATTGTTAATTAGCTAATTACAAACTAAGGTGTAATTAGAATGGAAATAGGTATATGAGTCGGTTAAATCATAGTGAATTTTATTAATTAATATGATTACACATTGATAATGTTATGATTTACATTGATAGGATTATTGTTAATAATTGATAAATTGAATTAGTGAATTTATAATTAAAGGGAATTTTACATATTATAAATATTAGAAATCATTAATTAAATGATTAGGTAAGTGTAATTAACCAATTGACAATTACTATTAATTAAATTAAATTGGTGAAGCATGCAAATTTAAACTATATAATATATATAACATTTATTATTTATTAATTAAATGGTCAAATATTGAAATAAGAGTAAGGATATGTTTAAAATTATTATATTAAATCAAAGGATTAAATTTAATTGAATTAGAAATTTCGGTTGAGAAGTGACCCCAACCAACACCTTTTAATATTAATTTAAATAATTAAATGAGTCCAAGTCCAAGTTGAGGGCTCGAGGACTTACATGGTAGATGGAAGGGGGTGGAAAAATTTATGATGAAGATAGGGGTAGTAATGGGGAGGAAAGGTCGACAGACATGGGGATAAGAGGGAGAAAGGAGGGAGGAGAAGGGGATCCTTTTTAACCTTGGGATTTTGGAGAAGTTTTGGGGAGAGCAGAGCTGCAAAGAAGGGGTTTTGTTGGAGATTGTTTTTTTTGAGGGGATACAACAGCTTAGGGCTTGTACTCAGTTTGGGCTCGGGGGTCCAAAGGGGTACCTTTAGAGCTGGGTCGTCGGTGAGACCTCGCCAGTTGGCAGGGTGGCAAGACTGGTTTGGACTGGTTGAGCTTCAGAACTTGGGAAGGACTTTTGGCTGCAGGGAAAAGCAAGGAAAAACGGCAAACAAGGGCAGCAACAGAGGTGGACCTACTAGCTACCTACAGGTATTTTCCAGCATTATTATGGCAAATTCTGTTAATTAAATTTTAAAAGTTTGTATGCTGTGATTATCTTTGCTACCTGCACAGTTAACAATAAATTGTTAGAAGTAGATAAACAGATTTATAGATTTTCAAACTGTATATATATAAAGTGAATTTTCTGACTGTAAATAAAACTTAAAAGAGACCCAGTTGGGGCTTTACAATCAGGTAAGGTTTTTTCATTTACTAATTTACTAAATCCTTTGCAAGGGATGTGTTAGTCAAAAGCCATAGGCTTTAATGCTTGTCAGTATTTCTGAGGATGCATAGCTCAAATCCATAGACTATGATGCTTGAAAAAGAGACTCGTTCTTCTTGTAAGAGAGGCAATAAAACCAATGTAAGCAAGCTAAATATCATTAGAGAGAAGTGGAGCTCAGGTAAGGTCTTCGTTTACTAACTTGATCTGTTAAAGAATTAGTTTACTTACTATAGGATGAAGCACTCAAAATACTTATTAGAGGATAACAGTTTCTTTGCCTCAACTACATTCAAAGGAATACCCACAATCTGCTTAGAGTAGAACAATTTTGCTACCACACTACTTACCATCAATGTAATTGGAATTCTTGCAGTGGACAATGACTCCTTGAATGGCACTTTTTACCTCCATCAACATCATGCTCGTTTTACTGCTCACATAACTGTATTAGTAAGGAATATTCTAGTGCATAGAAGTACCACACTCAACACAACGATACTGTAAATGCATGCCAAGTTTATTGGATTTTATAAATCCATACAAAGACAAATTCAACTTGGTACAAGTTTTGAGCAACTTAGGGTATCCATTGGCCTTGGTCAAAAAAAACTCCACAACAATAAGATGTCCTGCAACATCATTTAGCAACATTCTCAAGGGGCTGGGAAACAGGATGCACTAAGTTGTGAGGAGGTTTGTACGACACATAATACCCTCATAAGTCTCAAAATAAATTTCTATCATTTATAAGTTCTAACAGTCAAGACACTTCCATTATCAATGCAGTCTACCCAAAAAAATGGTCATGTTAAAGTGTGTCTCTAGTGTGCTTTCTAAACCTTTCACCCATAATACTTGCTACTTTGTTTGACATACATGCTTATTTTATACAACCATTTCATGGAAACTATAGTATCAACAAGGATATAGATAATTTGAAGATGGTTCATGTGACTAGGTCAACTCTTAAAACCTAAATAGTGGTTCATGTGATAGTCACCAAACTCTTAAAACACAAATAGTTAATTTTCGTTATTTTACTCTCCTACAAGACATTGCTCTCAAGGAGATTGGTGCATTCTACAACGTGCTCCATGAGATTATAATTCAAAAATATATGCAAGTTCAATACATATAATAATAATTACTAACTTTCCCTAATCCTCAATGCAATCTTATAACCTTCAACAATTTTTGGGAAATTTTATCCTTGGAATTCTTTATTTTAGTCTTTAATTTATGGTCTTTTAATTTATGCATTCCCTCTAATGATATTAAAACAGAAATAAGATATCTTGCATATATTTGACAGTGGGTTTATTGTTGGTTTGAATTGCTAAATGTTTAGTTTCAATTTGAGAGTTTAATTGTGCAAGTTGTTCATAATTGTCGTTGCCAATAGTGTTTTCTCCAACAATTAAAAATGGAACAACTCATTAACATAAAAAAACATATACGTGCATCCCTCTGCATGGATTCATGTGGAACCATTCGTGATTTTTATTTTTCCTATGTATCAACGAACATAATAAATTGTTGGAGTTAAAGAGAAAGTTGGAATTCAGAGAATTGATGTACAACATGATAGGTATGGGAGGTGATATGACATAATTGGCTATCCCTTAAGATCTGATATAGTTAAAACTCGAAAAGGTTTAATAAAAACTAGAAATTGAAGCTATCAATAAAACCATGACTACAATTTACGGAGGGAAGATAAAATAAACTTAAAACTAAGGTCATATATTTTGAAACTTGTCAGTATTGCAAATCCTTTGCAAGGGATGTGTTAGCTGAAATCCTTAGGCTTTAATGCTTGTCAATATTTCTAAGGATGCATATCTCAAATCCATAGACTTTGATGCTTGAGAAAAAGACTTGTTCTTCTTGTAAGAGAGCCAATAAAACCAAAGTAAGCAAGATAAATCTCATTAGAGAGAAATGGAGCTCAAGTAAGGTCTTTGTTTACTAAATTACTAAATCCTTTGCAAGGGATGTGTTAGTCGAAAGTCATAGGCTTTAATGATTTTCAGTATTTCTAAGGATGCATAGCTCAAATCCATAGAATTTGATGCTTGAAAAAGGGACTCATTCTTCTTATAAGAGAGGCAATAAAACCAAAGTAAGCAAGCTAATTCTCATTAGAGAGAAGAAGAGCTCAGGTAAAGTATTTGTTTACTAACTTACTCTGTTAAAGAAATAGTTTACTTACTATATAGGATGAAGCACTCAAAACACTTATTAGAGGATAAAAATTTCTTTGCCTCAACTACATTAAGAGGAATACAAACTAGCTGCTTAGAGTAGAACAGTATTGCTACCATACTACTTACCATTAATGTAATTGGAATTCTTGTAATAGGCAGTGACTCCTTGAATGGCACATTTTACCTCCATAAACATCATGTTCGTTTTACTACTCACATAATTGTAGTAGTAAGAAAGCTTCCACTGCATAGAAGTACCACACTCAGCAAAACGATACTGTAAATACATGCCAAGTTTATTGGATTTTCTAAATCCATACAAAGACAAATTCAACTTGGCACAATTTTTGAGCAACTTAGGTTATGATCCATTGGCCTTAGTAAAAAAACAATCCATTGCAATAAGATGTCCTGCAACAACATTTAGGGATCTTCCCAAGAGAGTGGTAAATAGGATGCAAGAAGATGTGAGGAGGTTCAAACATCACATAATACCCTCATAAGTCTAAAAAAATATGGCATTTATAAGGTCTAACAATCAAGACACTTCCATTATCAATGCAGTCTACCCAAAAAATGTCATGTTAAAATGTGTCTCTAGTGTGATTTCCAAACCTTTCACCCATAATACTTTCCACTTAGTTTGACATACATGCTTATTTTATACAACCATTTCATGGAAACTATAGTATCGACAAGGCTATAGCTAATTTACCTAAATTAGATATGGATGGGAATAATCTTATTTCTTACATTGAGTGCTAACTAAAGAGAGAATAATATGAACCTTAGAGTATCCACATGGATGTTGACTAATTACGTCATGCAAACTCTCTTAGGACAGTGGATTTATCCATAATACTTGCAATTTAGTTTGACATACATGCTTATTTTATACAACCATTTCATGGCAACTATGGTATCAACAAGGCTATATATAATTTACCTAAATTAGATATGGATGGGTATAATCCTATTTCTTACATTAAGAGCTAACTAAAGAGAAAATACTACGAACCTTAGAAACTCCACATGGATGTTGACTTAAGATTTCATTCAAACTCTCTACGGACAATTCCTATGAAAGTGGATTTATTGCTGGTTTGAATTGTTATGCATTTAGTGTCAATTTGAGAGTTTCATTGTGCAAGTTGTTCATTATTGTTGTTTCCAACATAGTTTTCTCATTGTCTTAAAATTCATAAACTCCATGAATAAAAATTTAAAAATATTTACGATATTTTCAATAGAACCATAAGAAGACAAAAGGTACATGCCTCTTAAACTTCATAAATAAAAACTTGAAAATATTTACAATATTTTCAATAGAACCGTGATCCCTATGGATTAGGTTTCCAACAACCCCCCGATAATCTGAAGGGTGTTTTTTAAGTCGAAGTGTCTTTCTAAATTTTAAAAATGCTTTGGCAAATATGTTTGCAATTTGTTCAGTTGTGGAACAATATCTCAAATACAATCTTGGCCTCAACATGATATCGAATCAAATGGTACTTTATGTTAATGTGCTTAGTTAATCATCGAATCTAGGATTCTTGGATGGCTTGATTAGAGAAGTATTCTCAACTAGTAGAGGAGTAGAAGTCACATGTTTCTCCTACAAATATTGAATTATTTCTTGAGCCACAGAATCTTCTTTGTTGCTTATGTAATAGCCACATATTGTTCCTCTATTGTGGAATATGTTGGAACAAAATGTTTGCATGATCTCCAAAAGATAGTTGTTGATCCAAGACTCATGAGGTATATTGAAGTAGACACACCATTATTTTTGTCACCGTCAAAGTTTGAATAAAAATATCAAATCAACATGAATCCATCCACCTTTGAATATTTGAGTCCAAATTATTGAGTCCCCTTCAAGTATCTTAGAACTCTTTTGGCAGCAAACCAATATTCTTCACAAGGTTTTTGAATGAACTTGGAAATGATCCAAGGAAAACATAAAAAATCGGGTCTAATGGTGGTAAGGTTAATAAGACTCTCTGCAAGTTTTTGTACTTGGTTGCATCCTCAGATCCATGCCCTTATTGTAATGTGAGATTCAAGTTCTATTCCATTGGAGTAGAGAGAGAGTTACATTCTTCCATGTCAAACCTATTCAACAACTCTCCAATGTACTTATTTTGGGAGATTAATATATACTTTGGATTCTAAGTCACTTCAATACCCAAGTAGTATTGAAGATGTCCCAAACCAGTCATTTGAAATATTTTTTTCAACTCTTCCTTATGGATGTAATATAACTTTCATTGTTCCTTGTTATAAATAGATTATCTACATACACTACAAGATATACAACAATTTTCCAACTTTCTTGACAAACAAAGTTGCATTGTCAATACTTGAGTGTTTGAAATTCAATTTTAGAAGATGCTAAGGTCAAATTTTCAACCATGCATTAGGCGCTTGTTTTAGTCCATACAAAGTCTTAATGAGCCTGGTTACTTTATATTATTGTTCCTTCACTACAAAACTTTTTTGTTGAAACATGAAAACCTTCTCTTTCAAGCCTCCATTCAAGGAAGTAGTCTTCACACCCATCTGATGAAATTTTGACCTACTATGTGGAGCCAAAGCCAATATAGTAAAAATGGTAGCCCCTTTTGTTGTGTGGTAAAAGGTATCCTAATAGTCAATGTCTTCTTTCTATGCAAAACATTTTTGTACAAGCCTTGCGTCATGGTTGTCAAGTGATCCATCTACTTCGAACTTGTTCTTGTAGGCCTACATTAGAGTCATTTTGAGGTCTAAAATGGGCCTCCTAAGAAAAATAAAAATTAAAATAATAAAAAAAGAGTCAGGAATTTTGGAGGAAAAAAACTATTTTTTCTTTGTATTTTCAACTTATCTCCCTGTGGTTTTACTCAAATTTTGAGTGGGAGCACTCATTGGATGCAAAATTCAAAATCAATACCCACACTACATATTTTTTATGGACCCCACGCCATGAAAAATGATAAATACATTAAAAACAATCATGTTACTTGAAATTTAAGTAAAACCGTAGGGATATAAAAGTTTAATATACAAATTTAAAAGGGTAGATTTTTTACAAGTCAATGATTATCATTGACTCATTTTCTTGAAATTCGATTGGTTCTTGAATTCCAACTCGTCGATGGCTCTTTTTCTTATGAGTGTTTTTTTATACCTCAAAATGACTGATAGTTGCAACAATTGGTTTGGTTCCAATTGGAGTGTCCACCAACTTCCATATATGATTATTGTTTAGAGCATCATATCCTTTTGCATGGATTATTTCCACATATCATAAGAAGCAAGTCCTTCAAAGGAATATGTTCATGGTTAGCATATAAATTCATTTCATTGTGATTTGAAACATATGTATCATTTATGCCACCTAAATCATCTGCATTACCTCCATCATCTTATTTTTTTAACTTCTGGTTCATGTCTTTCTAGTCTCATTAGGATGAACACTTTCAAGTGTCTTCACGACCCACTTTGGTAGTTTTTGCGAGGGTCTTGGTTGCTCAATTTATGGTGCTTTATTCTCTTCGAGATTCAATCTTTTAATCCTCTCAATCACGTCATCTAATTGAACCTCTTGTTTTGGTGAAATGGTAGGAACTTCTTCATGAAAGGGAGATGTTGTTGCAAAAGGAGATTCCAAATATTGATCCAAGATAGGGATACCCCATTCAAGATGTGGGATCTCATTGGAAAATTCATGATATGTATTTACATGGGAAAAATTAGCCATACAATTAAGATGTCTCTCCACAATTTCATCATTTTTATTCATTTCAAGAAAAAATACATCTCTAGAAAGAATCAACTTCATGTTTACCTCATCATAAAGATGATATTCCTTGGTGGTGTTTGAGTACCCCAAGAAAAATTATGCACTTTCAACTCCTTGCACCAAGTTTGTTTCGTTTATCCTTTGGAATTAAGGCATAATAGGTGGAACCAAAGACCCTGAGATACCTCACCTAAGGAATATGACCATACCACATTTCATATGGAGTCTTGTTGGAAATATCATGACATGGAATTATGTTTCTCAAATAAATTGCACATAGAATTGCATCACCCCAAAACATCAATTTCACATTCTTGAAAAATAACATGAAGCGTACCATATTCAAGTGTGTCCCATTCATTCTGTTTGCTACACCATTCTATTGAAGATTATATGTAATAGTTGATTGATGCATAAACCCATGTTGACGAAGATAGTTTTGAAAATCATTATAGGTATATTCTTTTCCATTATCAATATGAAGAGTTTTAATGTGAGAGTGTACTTCATTTTTAATCCATACATGAAAAAATTTGAATGTTTCATATGCCTCATATTTTTTCTTTATTAAATAGACCCAACACATCATAGTGTTATCATCATGAAAATTCATGAGATAGTTACTACCATTTGTAGAATAAATATGCATGTGGCCACACAAGTTAGAGTGTATCAAGTCTAATTTGTTTCATGGAAAGGTTGATTATTGTGTTTTCCAATAATATAGGCATCACGTTATTTCAACTTCTTTCGAATGGTGGGAAAACTAGAAACACCATTCTTTTTTCAAAATCTTGAGACTGTTATAATTCATGTGTCCATATATAGCATGTCACAACGCACTAGATGGCAATGTGCCTTCTTCAGTTGAGAGAGGCAAGCAAGACTCTTGCAAATGTTCCTTCCAACTTCAATAGTCTCTCATCTTCCCATATAGTCATGATGACTTAGTTGTCAAAGGATCTCCTTATATCCACTTTCTAAATCAAATATGTGGATGGAATGGCCTTGTTATTGAATGTGCACTTGAAACAAAAGGTTTCTCTGCAACTATGGAAGATAGAGAACATTCTACAACATGAAATCAGGGATTCCAAACAACTTAAGCTTGATGATACCAATTTTCTTAGGTTTGAGGCTACACTTATCTGCAAAATATATTATACCATCTAATTGTCATTTCAATCTTATAAAAATATTTTTTGAATGTCATGTGACATATTGCACCTATGTCAAGTTGCTAGCTATCCCTCCAAGATGTGAATGAAGTATTGAATGAGACTTCATTTCTACCAACATTACAATGTGCAATAATAAAGTGAGCAAATTTAGGAACTTTACCCGGTTCTGGATCTTTTCCTTTTGTTTCTTTCTTCTAGTCATATTTTTCTTTAATCATATTCCATGGAGCCCAACAATGTTGTGCATCATGTCCATTCTTTCCATAGTGGACACTATGAAGATCAAGTCTCTTGTTGTGATTGTGTCTATTCCCATTGCTTCTGAAATTCTTTTCCATGTCCTCTCCTATTGATTTATCCTCTAGAAGAATAATTTGATTGATTATTCCCTTTTTGAGAATTGTACAAGTCTCTCTAGTGGGATGAGTTGTACTCTTGTCGAAGGATTTCTCTTATTCTACAATATTCTTAGCTAGTGTCAAATTTGAGGCCTTTCAGTTGGCCACTAGCTTGAAGTGATTCAAGATAATGTGAATGTTGGGGGTATAGGACCTTGATGAAGGTTGTGAGAGCAAGGTGTGTCTTCACACCAATAGCATCAATGACATGCATGATTTCTCTAATCTTGGATGTTGCAACCATGGGATCATTATCCTTGAACTTTAAGGTGAAGAGCTTCAATAGTAACTCAAAGAGATCCAATTCTAAATGTGTGTCATACAAATCCTTTAACTTCTTCAAAGAATCATAAGAAATTTTGGTAGATGAGATATATCGGCTCACCTCTTCATTTATTGTAGAAATGATTAGTGCATATGCATTCTTGTCTCTACTCTTCCATATTACAAGTTCCTTGTCTATTGTAAGTTATGCTAGTCCATTACCACCTTCTCCTTTGCAAATGCCATCCCACAAATCATTGAAGATGAGGGATGCTTAATCTTCCTCAATCACTCTGAATAGTTTTATTTTCCAATGAGTACTACTCCAATTGTGGAAACTAGAGAATGCATTGTGAGGTCTGAGTTAATGAAGAGGATATTCCAATTAGTTCTTTTGTTCAATTTCCAATCCATTGGAACCCACAATCAAGGCTTGAAATTTCAAAGGTTCTCTTTATGTGTAAACGAATGCATTTATTTATTCTTCTATTAAGTTGTAGAGTAGGGAAAATGATGTGATGTTTTTTTAAAGGGACTTCACTTGTCGCTCCAAGCTAGAAAATGTGTAGTGACCACCCACATTAATTTAAAAAGAAAATGCATAGTGACTATGCAAGCAGATAGCAAAATGGGAATGGGTTTGGAAAACAATGATATATCATTGGGTCATGATATATATATACGGGGACAACAAGTAATATGTATCACATGATATATACACATGCACACAGTGACATAGGATATATGCAACATTTTCAAACTTTGATAGACACATAATAAGACACATAAACATACATATATTACAAGATATATACATGGCATGTAGAAAATATGCAACGTTTTCAATCTCAAATAGTCATAGAGATAACCATAGAATAATATGTGTATTTATCTAGGGTTCACATGCATAGGGATATGTAGCATGAACACCAAATATATGCATGCAAGTATTGTCTTGTACGTTGGTATATAAGCAAATCATGCATGCATAGGAATTGTACACGGGTTTAAAAAAAAAATGATATATGAAAAAAAACACTGAATGAAAATCACAAATATAAAAGAAACAATGCTTCATTGATACATTAGAAGGGAATAAGTAGACTGGAGCGAAACTGACTGCGATAGGATGGACTAGAGTTTTGAAAAGAAGTCAAGGATCTAATACCATTATCAAAATTGGAGGAATAAATCCAATGGTGGATTGATTTTCATTGGGCACAAATGTCTTATTTATACATTTCAGATGTGGCCTTTGACCTTCAAATTCCAAAGGTACATACTTCTTCAACTTCAAAATTGAAAATATTTACAATGTAACCATGATCCCTATGGATTAGGTTTCCAACATTCATTGCAAAAAAAATTTCTTGTAAAATAACCCTCATAAACATGAAAACGAAGCCTATCGTGTTATACGCTTCAAGCAGTACATCTGTTGCTCTGCATTATTCAAGTTCTTGGCAATATAAATTGCAATCGCAAGGCAACGAAATTTTGAAATTGGGACGAGGACTCAAGGATCTATCGGGACTCAAGACTCCAGCCTCCAACTTAATCCTCTGCCAGGCAATTGTTCAGAAGTCTACCCTCGACCCTCTGGCCTACGCTGATAAGAACAATTGCACCAATGTTGAATTGCAATAAAATTTAACCACTTTCATTAATTCTGGATACACCTGTCAACAACTCTATTAAATTATTAACCATTTTCAAAATCCAACACAACTATTAGTAAGTTAGAGGTACTAGTATTTATGATGGGTAAGTGAATTTGGTGGACATCAAATCGATGAGCTTAAATTCTACCTGCATGTACATGTTGAAATGTAAATTCCAAGCCAACTTGTCAAATATGTTCCATGCAAGCAAATGTGTCCTACAACCAGGGATCAAAATTCAAGCCGTCAGTGCCCGTCAAAGGGCTCCTAGGCCGTCAGAGAAGGGGAATTTAAAATTTGCACGTCATTTAAAATGGGGTTTTTAATTTGTGTCATTTTAATAAAAAATGGAGGTTTTAAATTAAAATTACACTAGAAGGGCTAAGTTAAAAATTGCCCATGATTGTGATTGTGATTTAGACCTGTACCAGCCTCCAAGAGATTTCATATCATATTAATGAGAAGATCCAATGCAATCCGACGGGGTCAGAAGATCCAATGCGATCCGGCGGGGCATTCGACCGCGCAACCTCCCCCAGGAATTAATGTCATCAAAGTGCTAACGAGGGTCCCATGAGAGATAACATTAATGCCATCAAGGATGTTCAAGGGGATTCCTTAACGTGCCTTAAGCTAGGAAAGTGGCAGCATTTTGGAGACTGCGAATCCGGCTAAGGTAATTAACCCAGTCACTAGTAATAGCGCTGGCAATTGCGTTTATAAGAAGCCAAGGGCTTTGCCGGCTTCGACCGCGCAACCTCCCCGTTGTCGTTGTCAAGTGGAAGGATGCAACGTAGTGTTGGAAAATGCAAAAGAATATCACAAGAGACATAAAGTCTGTGAAATGCATTCCAAAGCCCCCAAAGTCATTGTTCTTGGTACCGAGCAACGCTTCTGTCAGCAGTGTAGCAGCTAACTAACTAGGAGACGGTTGCACCTCACTGTTTTTTTTTCTGAGTAGGTCAACATGGATCCATACATACTAAGTATATAATTTGATAATACACATGAATAATTGGTTGTTGTGGTGCCTATCTAGATTCCATGGCATAGCAGAATTTGATGACGCAGAGAGAAGTTGCAGGAGAAGGTTGGCGGGATACAATGAACGGCGAAGGAAGAACTCGTTAGATTCATTGGCTAACTCCGGCAGCCAAGGTAATTTTATATAAATTTGCCTTTCCTGTTACTGTAAGGCGGAGATGTGCATGCATTCAAGCACAAGTTCATTAGTTGACAACCTATTACTTTTTGAAGACTTTCATTTTATATTTGTCAGAGGATAATTCTCTGAATTGGCCCTGTGAAACTTTCAGATGATTACTGTGCAAAAACCTCCATTGTTTATTCTTCAGGTCTGCATCTTTTCGATACTTTATCAATTTCTCAGTAATCTCAAAACATTCAGCTTTGGTTGCTTCTGCTTCCCCTATAGATTTTATTTTATGACTGAAGCTTCGGAGTTCTAGCATAGGCTGCCTCTTGTTTTGAATTCCTTCAACGCCATCAAGAATGGTCTCTTAAGTGAGCCTGCCTCTTGTTTTGAATTCCTTCAACGCCATCAAGAATGGTCTCACACGTTTTTTCGTCCTCAATCCATACTCCCAAATTTATAGCCATAGCTTGTACTATCCGGCTTGACCATCTGTCTGAGTTCCTTTTTTATTATAAACCTTAAAGCAACTGAGCAATTGTAGACATATTCCCCAATCAAATAGATTGAACACAATGTAGGCAGGGATATACATTTACTTGTGCAATTTTACAAATCCCATTTTGAAAAAAAAAATTGTTTTTAATTTTTGTCATCAATTAAATGAAATGTACAATTAATTTATTAATGTCATTTAAAATGTAAACTTTTTGAAAGCCCTTCATCAATGAAGGGCTGCATGAATATATAACCTTCAATATGAAATTAAGACCAGCCCTTCAATCTTAATCCCTGCCTACAACCCGTCAAATTCGAAGCCTGTTCATCAGCATGTCCATCGTCAATACATAACAGAAACCTGAAAAACATGCAATAGTACTACCTTTGCAATTGGAACATCGAAAGCAGACAAACATAATTGAAGCTAGCTGACAATAATAATTAAAGCTACCTCTAACGTTAGTTGTTCCAATATCTCATCCAATGAGAACTCAATGATCCATCAGTACTCAAGACTCTAGGATCTAACTTAAGCCTCTGCCATACAATTGTTCAAAAGTCTACCCTCAGCCCTCCAACCTAAGCTGATAAGAACAATTGCATCAGTTTTGAATTGCAATAAAATTTAACTAGTTTCATTAATTTTGGATACACCTGCCAACAACTCTATTAAATTATTAACCATTTTCAAAAGGCAACATAACTAGCAGTAAGTTAGAGGTACTAGTATTTATGATGGGTAAGTGAATTTGGTGTACGACAACTCTATTAAATTATTAACCATTTTCAAAAGGGTACACAACTAGCAGTAAGTTAGAGGTACTCGTATTTATGATGGGTAAGTGAATTTGGTGTACATCAAATCGATGAGCTTAAATTCTACCTGCCTGTATATGTTGACATGTAAATTCCAAGCCAACGTGTCAAATATGTTCCATGCAAGCAAATGTGTCCTACAACCCATTAAATTCCAAGCCTGCTCATCACCATGTCCATCGTCTATTAGATTCTAACAGGAAGATCTTGGGCCAAAAATGGTCTTCACATAGATTGCACAAGAGAAATAAGAGAAGAATGATTGAAGGACAATATGAGAAATCCTCCATTAATGATTATTCACATTATGGGTGAATATATAATACAACATTAATGAATAATTTGAATAACTACTCAGGTAATTGAATCTACCAACGTAGACAAACTTTAGAGCTAACTAGGGGTGGGAATATCACCATTATAGCTAACTAGTGCAACTACAGATCACTAAAATAGTTAATAACCAGTTATAATCAGTTAACTGAAGGGGGTAAGTGAACAAAGGCGCTTATATTCCCATGAATCATGCAAACTGGTGCTAGAGACACTGGAAGTGATCTAACCAATGGTGATCAAAGTTTAACTAAGGATAACTGATGACCTAATGGAGTCAATTGTTGGACATTATTGGTGGCACTCCCAGTGGGTTCCTATAAAATAGGGATTGATCCCTGGAGCTCCAAAATGCATGCAGACAAGTGTAGTAAGTGGCAGATGTCTACTAGTTATGTCCCCCATGCACTGGTAAAATGATGAGACCTCCTAAGTTAGAGAAATTAATCAAATAGACTTAATGTGGTCAAAGGAGACAAATGGAGGATTAATTATTAATCCCAACACCCCCCTTTAATCCAAATTTTGGACCACCTGGGCCTTGGTAACTAAGACCAAAGGTCACCCATTACAATCTAAATGCAAAAATTATTTGTCCATGAAAAATTGAGGGAAAAGGAAAAACCTCATGGGGAAAATCCTTCCTAAAAAATGGATTGAGATACACCAAAAATGAACTATTCTAAATCCAAGTAGGTGTGAACTTGATTAGATGTCTGAAGAGATTTTATTCTTGGGGATAAGAAGAATATGCTCAACTTGAAAGATAGTTGCATAATAAATTTTGGGACCATGCAGAGCAATTGAGATCATTTGACAAAAGAGAAAACATGAGTGCTCATTCAACTTGATCCTAAAAACAGGTTCAAATGAGTCTTGATGTTTTTGATACTTCGAACCATGTGAAGTAGATTCAGCTCCAGATGAGGGGGGCATGCATCCAAGCAAATGCAATAGGTCTCCATCATTTCTAGCGCTGAGAAGATGAGTATGTGATTGAGCAGGAAGAGACGGAAGACCTGGGACTATGGAGAGAAAATGTTTGAGCTCCAAAATATGATTTAGCTTCTAAAAATATCCATGAAATCAAAAAATGTAATATCATCAATTCATAAGAATATTACTGACATCAAATCTCCAACAACAATTTTGAAAGAGCCTTGAGGTGCTTGATTTTTCTCAAAAAAATTGATGAGGTCAGTTACAAGCATAACTAAGAGGTCTTGAATCTCTAAATTTGAACCAATTAAGGTGAGGAACTTAGTGGAGAGTTTTTCAACAATGGAGGTTTGAATCTCCTCTTCTGGAGTAGCTACATGAAAACGTGAGACATCAAATTTCTCATAAATTTCGAGAGCGACAACAGAATGAGTCTAGTTTCTAATTGAATTAATTGAAGACTCGATGGAATGGAAGGAGAGTTCTTCAACAATGGAAGTTCGAACCTCCTCTTCTAGAGTAGTTACATGAAAACATGAGACATCAAATTTCTCAAAAATTTAGAGAGCAGCAGCAAAATGAGTCTGGTTTCGAGTTGAATTAGTTGAAGACTATGTCATTTCTTCATCTTGCAGAACCTCTTATTCTTGAGAAATAATGGAGGCTAGAAGAACTTGAAATGAGATGCCACATGCACTCTCCCAATGCTTTGCACTAATCTCTCAATTCTTCTAACCAAATGTGTTGTCCAATGGGAATTCAACAACATCAATGAGATAGTGCATCCTAGGAGGAATGGCTAGACACATGGATCCATATGCTCTGTCACAGTTATTAAACCAAATAGATTTATCATCATCGGATTCTAGCATTGCCAAATCTCCAATAGACGCATCAAAGAGCTCATGGCTCTTAAGATATGCAATCATCTTCATTTCCATTCATAATAGTTGAATGATGATAGCAGAGGAACTAATATCAAATCCATAACATGTTGTACTTGCACAAAACTAGAAAGAAAATTTTTGTAAGATGAATCAACCTCTATTTCAACAATGAGCACATTTTCGGAGTCCTTCACACCCGCAGAGACTTCTCTGGACATAATCCAGAGTTAACAAGGAAAATATTGCAGAAGTTTATGTGGAAACTTAGCTACTTCTGGTGCATCAATGGAAATATTTGATGGACATTCGAATAGCCTGACCAAGCTCTAATACCATATTAGATTTCGACAGATAGATCTTGGGCCAAAAATGGTCTTCACATAGATTGCACAAGAGAAATAAGAGAAAAATGATTAAAGAACAATATAAGACATCTTCCATTAATGATTATTCAAATTATGGGTGAATATATAATACAACATCAATGAGTAATTCAAATACTTACACAGATAGTTGAACTTACCAACCTAGACAGACTGAGCTAACTAGGGGTGGGAAAATCACCATTATAGCTAACTAGTGCAACTAGAGATCACTAAAATAGTTAATAACCAGTTACAATTAGTTAATTGAAGGGAGTAGGTGAACAAAGGCGCCTATATTCCCATGAATCATGCAAACTAGCGATAGAAACACTGGAAGTGATTTAACTGATAGGGAGATCAGAGTTTAACTAAGGAAAATTGATGACCTACTGGAGTCAACTGCTGGACACTGCTGGTGGCACTCCGAGTGGGTTCCTATAAAATAGAGATTGATCCCTAGAGTGTCAATATGCATGTAGATAGGTGCAGTAAGTGGCAGTTGTCTACTAGTTATGTCCTACGTGCACTGGTGAAGTGACGAGACCTCCTAAGCTAGGGAAATTAATCAAATAAACTTTATGTGGTCAAGGGAGACAAAGAGATGATTAATAATAATCCCAACATCATCAATACATAACATAAACCTAGAAAACATGCAATAGCGCTACCTTTGCAATTGCAACATCAAAAGTAGACAATCATAATTGAAGCTAGCTAACAATCATAATTGAAGCTACATCCAACATCAAAGTTAACAATCATAATTAAAGCTAGCTAACTATCAGAATTGAAGCTACCTCTAACATTAGTTGTTCAATTATCTCCTCCAATAGGTTTAAAGAGTTATTGCAAATAATTGTTGTCCCTTACCTAATTCATAGGGGCTAAAAAGGAATGGAAGGTGATTAATTAGTGATTTGTTATAAAAAAGACTTTTGAGAAAAACGCTAATCAAAATTGTTTACTGTGAAATTTAATATTAAAATACTTGTATACAAACCAATACAAAATTAAAAAAACATAATACTAAATTTAAAATAAAAATAATATTTATTGTTATTTACAAATCTTTACCACACTAAAAATGATATCACCTATTAAAAAAAAGGAACATGAAGCAATTATCTTTAAACAATTTTACGAAAAAGTGTACAAGAATAGGATATTCTATTATAAGAATGGGATATTTTCCTCTTTTCGCGAAGACTTGAGAAGGAACAATCTAGAATATGGTATTTTCTTTACATACAAATGACAATAACTTTCGTTTATATTGAATCATACACGTTTTAATACTTCAATCAATCATTGTGATAATAGATCAGTAAAGATTTATATATTTATCTTAAATTTAAATATATCAAAGGTTTAATTTGTGTAATTTTTTAATATTTTAAAGTTAATAAATTTGATAGCTTAATGGTTTATAAATGTAAAATTTAATTTAATTTTAGATTGTAAAAGTAGTTTTAGATTTTTTAATTACTTCTCATAATTTTTATTTTAGAAATAGATATGAATTTTTTTATTACTTTTCATTTTTATTTTATTTTATAAATAAATAAGAATTTTTTTAATTACTTTTTATTTTTTTATAACGTAGTTACATAACATTATTTTTATTTATTTTTATGTGTCAACATCTCCTCAATACTTGGCTTTAGAGTATCTCAATGTAAAAATGAATTGTATTTAGACTACTCTACTTGTGGATGGCAACAACTTCTTCCAAAAAGAAAGATATTATGTAACAACATTTTTAAACTTATGTAGAGAATGAACACTAAACAATACATTAAACCATCATGATAATAGAATCTTGGTTGTGTTTAAACCAGCCTAGATCCAAATCCTAGGCTCTATTAAGCGCCGAGATGGATCAAATCTCTCAAGGTGCAAACCTCTTCTTAGATATCCATTGATTTGATTCAAACCAAAAGAGAAATCTTTTTATTCAAGATCCACATATAATATTTTTATAATTATTATTTAATATTATTTATGGCTAACATATAATATTTATTATTATTTTTTATTTTGTTAGAAAAGAACATTACAACATTTCTCCATACATGGTTTTAAAACCATATGCAAGGCCCTCCTACAACCATGGGTTGTTTAAGAGGCCTTGCAAACCATGGGTTATTTAGGAAGCCTTGCACATGGTTTAATAAAAACCATGTGCAAGGCCCTCCTAAACCATGTACAATAAAACCATGGGTTATTTAAAAGGCCTTGCAAATAGTTTTAAAACCATGTGCAAGGCCAACATGTTTTTGCGGACAATTCTTGTTATTTATTATTATTTTGTTAGTAATGAACATTACAACATCTCCTCCATATTGTGTTTTTTCCTCACCGGCATATTTTTTTTACGGATAATTAAATTTTTACTTTTTTATTGTTTTGTTAGGTAGGAAAATTACAACATCTCCCCCATATTAGATTGTTTTTGTGACCAGCATTTATTTTGGCTTATAATTGAAAAAATATTTTTTTATTAATAAAAATAACGTTACGTAACGTTACATAACGTTACAACATTACAAGATCGCGTTACATAACGTTACAACATTACAAGATCTCCCCCCATACTGGGCTGTAGAGCGGCACAAATAGTTTACATATAGATAGCAATGACTTTGTATAATGTTATTTAGTAATGAAGATTTTTAACAAGCATGTTAAAAAGCAAATTATTAACTAATTACATTTTTATTTGAGTTTTGGGGTGGACTACGACCTATGCTTTTTCATCTATGCATGAGACCTATGCTTTTTCATCTACCCATGAGACAAGTGCACTGTAAAGATTGATTCTATGGTAATGGTTCAAAATTTGAAATAAACAATTATAAAATAAAAAAACTATAAAAAAATTAAAAAAAAACTGGTAGCTAGCTAATGAATGGATAATTGGTAGTGATGCATGTATAAGTCAGAGTTGATGAATAGATAACCAACAATTCATGGCATATAACTAAAAGAATGTGTGAGATAAAAAAGATAAAAGAATAAAAAAAATATAATGTGTGAGATAAAAAAGAGAAAAAAAAAAAAAATGATAATAAAGAATATGAAGAATCTTTCATTTCACAATTATCTCTCAACCATTTAATCTATTGACGTGATCCAACCACAAACTATATACATGTATCAATTTATATAGAAGAAAAAAGTAATACAAATTCTAAACACCTCAATTAATCAACCATTATAATTATAGGTGTGAAAGTGACATCTCAACATCAACCACCATCATGATAATAAAAATTATGTTACCTACTCTTATAATAGAAATTATACCACCTAATATAAGATTTGATTCCTAAAAAATCATGATTTCTATGTACGCCATTATGATAATTACTGTGAAGGTGACATTTCAACCGATCAACCATCATGATAATAGAAATTATAATACATTCTGATTTCTAAGTAATCACTGTGAAGGGACATTTCAACCGATCATCCATCGTTGTCATGATAATAGAAGTTAACCAATCGACCATCATCTCATGATAATAGAAGTTATTAACGCCTCCTGAAGGATTATAATTCCCAAGTAATCAAGACTTCTATGTAAAAGAAACGTCTTGCTCAATAAAATCAATGAACCAGTCACTATGTTTCATATCTAAATGATTAAATATTTTTTAATTTAATATTTTTTATTTTAATTTTAAATGTTTAATGATGTTTCATCTTTAACTAAGTAATTAAATTTTTTTAATTTAAATAATTGAATATTTCTATTTTTAATTTTAATTTAAATAATTAAATATTTCTATTTTTAATTTAAATAATTTTTAAAATGTTTAATGATGTAATTGAGAATCATGATTTCCAATTTTCCTTGAAAGAGACATAATTGTTGTTCAGGGTCATTTTAACTTAAAAGATCATGGTTTCTATGACATTATGGTTTCTATGACAGAAAAGCTAACAATAATATTCCATGAAAGAGGCATAATTGTTGTTCAAGGTCATTTTAACTTAAGATCATGGTTTCTATGACAGAAAAGCTAACAATAATATTGCATAATAGAAAGGCCTATATTTGTGGAATTGGCTAATCTCTAGATTATTTGCATTTTTTAGGCAAGTTTTGCAAGAATTTGGTAACGCGATTTATTGTTGAAAATAAGATTTTCAGTATTGAAATTACAAATTTTATTGCAGAAATGAATTCTTGCATTTTTTTAGGCAAGTTTTGCAAGAATTTGGTAACACGATTTATTGTTGAAAATAAGATTTTCAGTATTGAAATTACAAATTTTATTGCAGAAATGAATTCTTGCATTTTTTTAGGCAAGTTTTTGCAAGAATTTGGTAACACGATTTATTGTTAAAAATAAGACTTTCAGTATTGAAATTACAAATTTTATTGCAGAAATGAATTCAAGACCTTCGATTACCCTTGGATGCCCAGATTATACAATTCTGGGCACTGAAACTACCCCACCCAAATTATATGCAATTCCAGTGAGTGAACCTTCCCTTGAATTTAGGTGCAAATGGTCTAAAGTTTAGGTTACTGCTATTTAGGAGAGATTATGGAATTGTCAAGTCATCGTTTAAAGATGTGATTTTCCAGGGAAACTTTCCAAGGGAATGTGAAATTGTGGGATTGTGAAGCCATCATTTAAAGACGTGCTGTTTTAGGTTTTGTAACTGTACCCTGAGAGAGGGGTTCGGGGTAGCTTTTCAAAGGAATGTGAGATTGTGGGATTGTTAAGTCATCATTTAAAGATGTGCTGTTTTAGGTTTTGTAATTGCACCCTAAGAGAGGGGTTTCGCTGATGTACTGTTTTACGGTTTGTAACTGTGCTCTCAGAGAAGGGGTTCACTCTTGTGCTGTTTCAGGGTTTGTGACTGCACCCTCGGAGAAAGGTTTCGCTGAGAGAGAGGTTTCCCTTGCCTTTTCAAGAAAACCAAAAAATTCACGGTCAGACTTCCAAAAAATTGGGTTACCTGCTGCACATTAACTCAAGCTGATCAGAGTCACAGATCAGTAAATATAGTGTCAGAAAATCGATCAATACAAATAATAGTACTAAAATTGAACCATGGCTTAAATCCAAAACAATAACTCACCTACAAAAACCCAATTTTACCTGATACATGACCAAAGAACGCCTTCACTTAACACGAAGATCATCTCCTCCTGCTTCGCACAACCTAAAACCTTCAAATAAATAATAAAATGAAAATGAACCTAAAAACCTGTATTTTGTGCGTTCTTGAAACGGCGTGCGTTAATTCAAAGGACGACAAACCGCAATGCACTGGACCGGTGAAAGCAAATAATACGTCAAAACAGTAAGTAAAATGAAAATGAAACTAAAACCCTAAAAACCTGTATGTTGTGCGTTCTTGAAACGGCGTGCGTTAATTCCCGCCAGATGAAACGGCCAGCATAAAGTACGACAAACGGCACTGCACTGGACCGGTGAATGCAAATAATACCGTCAAAACGTTAAGTTAAATGAAAATGAAACTAAATAGTAAAAACCTCTATATTGTGCGTTCTTGAAACGGCGTGCGTTAATTCCCGTCAGATGGAACGGCCGGCTTAATAGACGACAAAGGCAATGCACTGAACAGGTGAATGCGGTGAATGCGGCTTAAAGGACGGCCAACTGCAATGTACTGGACCGGTGAATGCAAATAATACGTCAGGACGGTAAATAAAACGAAAACGAAACTAAAAACCTAAAAACCTGTGTGTTGTGCGTTCTTGAAACGGCGTGCGCTAATTCCCGTCAGATGAAACGGCCGGCTTAAAGAACGACAAACGTCAATGCACTGGACAGGTGAATGCCGCTTAAAGGACAACAAACCGCAATGCACTGGACCGGTGAAAGCAAATGATAAGTCAAAACGATCGCACTTTACGGTGACCTTCAATTTAACCCTGAATATATTGCATCTATTAACAGATGACGAAAACGGAAATCTTATGTCAAAAATGCAAAGAAAATGATGTTTGTGATTGCAGCTTTACTCCCGAAAGGTTCCCATAATATCGATGGTGTTATTGTCATGCAAATAGATAAATGTATGTGTTTTAAGATCAATAAAATTGTTTCACTCAGTGATCAATGATCCCAATCAATTGACAGGAAAACATGGACGGCCACCTATTGAAAGGGATATTATAATTCAATGATTTTATTTGTGTACACTATACAATCAGGTTACTCAATATTATGCTGCTTTCTTTTTGACTTGATGGGGTTTTTACTGAATCGCGAAGATCCAAACATTACCAACGCTTGCAGATACACCAACGCTCCTTTGCTATAGCCTTTTGTCAAGATAGAATCAAACCTACGGCGAAGACCTTAGCCGAAAAAAAAACTGCGTTCTGCTTTAGTATTAACCGGCCATTAGTGAAAGGATCAGCGAAAAAGGGCAAAACTGAATCTGGACACGGACTACAAGATTCAAGCTTCAACAGCCGTATTAGGCCATGGTCATATGGCAGAGCCTGCTGGGCCGCGGCTGAAAAGAAGTTCTCCTTCGCATGTGGTGGCTGGAAGGGCGTATAAGAGCCGTGAGGGCTCTTCTCACCAATTCTCCCTCCACGCCGCCGATTCTTACTAGCGAATTTGTCATAGCAGATCTTCTTGCATTCAGATGAGACTGTGTAGAAGAAGAAGAATTATTATTTCTGTGTAGACTACAACGGAACGAACCTGGATGATTAGTCGGTGAACACATGCACGTCTTCCTAGGCTGAGCACAGGGAATGGACTTCATGGCGGCACCGCCTTTTGGAGAAATTGGACAGCGTGCGGATCGATCCTGCGACGCGGATCTGTCAAGGAGGGCGAAATTGATAGAAGACGAAGCCGCTGCAGAAGCAGAGGAAGAATAAGAAGACGCTCCGCTAAAACTTGTACGAGTAGGCGAGAGCGTTCTGTGGACAACAAAATTGAAAGAGGAAGTTGAAGGCGAATTCAAATGGCTCGTGGGAGACTGAGATCTCTGAAGGGCAAAGGTAAAGGGGAGCACAGCAGCGCTGCTAGATCTGCCTCTTGCCTCCATTTCTCTGTCAGAGAAGGTTTGCTAGAGAGCGGTGTAAACCGAGTAGACCTTGGGCCGTTGATTTATACATTAAATTTTACCCACCTTTGTCACTTTTACGCCTTCGTTTTTACCGACTCCCAACATTGGTGAAAACCATGGATTAAGTAACCCACGGGCCACGGCATCGCTCTGGCGGATCGCCAGATTTGATTTTGGAAATAATGGGCGAGGAATATGCCGTGCAAACGAAGCGAAGTGGTCTACACGTAAGTGTTCGTAAAATCCGCCCACGGTTTTGGGTCACCATGGATTAAGTAACCCACGGGCCACGGCATCGCTCTGGCGGATCGCCAGATTTGATTTTGGAAATAATGGGCGAGGAATATGCCGTGCAAACGAAGCGAAGTGGTCTACACGTAAGTGTTCGTAAAATCCGCCCACGGTTTTGACCCAATCCCACTTTTTGGTATTCAGATGACAAAGAGGAATAGAATATTGAAATGACACTTTCCGGCAACTTCAACAAACGTAGAGATTCTATTTGTTCTGCTTTTTTCCTTCTATGTAAAGACCGAGAATAGAATAATATAATATATAAATATAAACATAAACAAGAAATGCAGTTGATCCATAATTATTCCAATGGACCCTACACAGTACACCTTCCCGGAAACGACTGGGTGTAAATTGAATATAATGCATGATTGATTGAATGGCCGACTTTTCCAACTGAAGACTTTGAATCATTCTGATGAGACTTTTGTCTGGTTATATTGCGTGCGCGCTGGCTACGCAGCAATTAAACATTATGCACATTGAGCCCTTCACATATATATCAACCAACGTTCAAAATTGAACCCTTCACGGCCCTTCCAAAGGGTTTTAGTTCTTTCGAGAAGTGTAAAGTTAAAATTGTCCTTAAAAAAATTTAAAATCTGAATTTTACTATTTCAATCAAGAGGGGATAATTTATATTAACATTTCAAAAGAAGGGAAACCTTTGAAATTACCCATCCATATAAATTTGTCAATATGTTGAAATTCTTATGCTATAAAGTTCAACTCATCACTCAAAATATTGGAAATATGATAAATTATAATCACTCACTCACTCATGTCATGCACTCACTGCTTAGTTGTGCAAGATGGCCAGATAGCCATCGAGATGTGACCCTGACTACCAAGTCACTTGGGGCTGCAATCTAAAGTGTGACAATGTGTCAACAAGTACGACTAAAACAAAAAAGAACAACTACTAGTCTACTACTAGGCCTGAAACTAGATCAAAACTTTGTGCCTACTATCTATGTGAACCTCAATGCCAATGTCCACTCTTTTTTCGTCAAAATGAAATTAAAAAGGTCGGTTTGATAAGTCCTCCTCTACAATAATTCATTTCTTGCATGAATATCATGGACTCACGACAACTATAAGCAAATACAAATAATGGAATGTAGCTAAGATCACAAATTGCAGAGAGTTCGATTTATGCATATCTATAGAGAGGTGTCATTGGGCACACGATATGGAGAAATAATGGTTATTAATGAAATGAAAAAAACAATTGTTAGATCAAGAATAGCACAAGAATAGTCTTCAATTTGATGGGTGGCATGATCATGATGTAATCTCCCTCCATCATTCCAAACATTTGTGCTTTCTCACAACATTTGTCCTCAACGCCACCAAAATACATGTAAAAAATACTTTTCTTTACATCCTCTTCTCTTTAAATCCTCATCTCATAATCATATCTAAGGATTATTATGCATGCAAATCCTCACCTTATAATACGAATTGACGCAAAGAATAAGAGACAATTATAAGTAAGTCTTATATTAAATTTACCATATAAGTCTTTAATTAACACTATCAACTTATATTTGACATGTTGTATTGTTGTGATCTTCTTATCACTCCTTACCGATGTGATTCAAGGCATTCTTTGAAGGTGAAGTCCATAATTTTAGGTCTTCTTCCTCATTATCATTCCTTTTGGTAAGACAATAAAGAGGGTAGTGGCCTGCATCAACATGGAAAACGGTTTCGACGTAGAGGTTATACACATTAATTGTTTTCATTAAATAACTTAAATTCCTACCCATGACTATTGATTCAGTGAATCGTGGACTAGTATGAAACAAAACAAATTTTAGAGCCTCGAGCCCTTAATTACTCGCACCTAGAACTTCTCAAATCTAGCCATTAATAAACTTATTTTGGTATTTTGGTTCAATCTAAAAGGCGGACTGTTGAGACTTAGACATGTAGTGAGTTTCAATTGACTTAGGCTTGATTCCATTTCCCCTTCATTCCATACATATATGCTTTCACGACAAGTATTGAACAAAAAAAATTGATGCCCCGACCGTGGTTATGTCGGCTTTGCTAACTTGCTTGGTATGTAGGAATTCTTTTTAATGTTTTTTTAGTTGTGTATTATTTTTTCTTAGGTGCCCAATCCTTATCATTCTTACATCTCTCAAGCTTGGATTGCATGTGAATGCCCCAATATGGATATGGCATAGTCTATGTAGTTTTTTTGTATAATGAAGTGTGGTCCAACTGGAAAAATTACAATAGAATAGTTGTTATGTTACCGAAGTGTAAAATTAATGATACACATATCACAACATATGTGTTCAAAATAAGTTTTATTGAAAATATATCATTTTTTCATGTAGATATTGAGTGCTAAATTGTTTAAAATTGTAAAACTTTGAACGAGCAATATTTATCTTTTGCATTTTTTTGGTGAAAGGGTTCACTTAATTTATACTTGTCAATTGAAATACAATTATTTCTTTTGCTCTTCATCTCTGAAGGGATCAGAAAATAAATACCTTGCAAATTGAAATTAAGACACACCCTTCAAATTTGATCACTGATGCACAACTCACCATCATCAACGTTCAAAATTGAACCCTTTCCAGCCCTTCCAAAGGGTTCTAGTCCTTCCCAGAACTGTAAAGTTAAAATTTCTCTTCAAAAAAAATTTAAATTTTGAAATATACCTTTCCAATTAAGAAGGGCATAGTTTATATCAACATTTCAAAAGAAGGGCAATATTTGAAATTACGTATCCATATAAATTTCTGAAGATGTTGAAATTTCACTCATCATTCAAAATCTTGGAAATATGATAAATAATAATCACTCACTCACTCATGTGATGCACACTACTTAGTTGTGCAAGATGACCAGTAATCATTGATGACAATGTGTCAACAACTACGACTATAACAAAAAAGAACAACTACTAGCCTACTACTAGGCCTAAACGGCCTCAAAACTTTGTGCCTACTAATTATGTGAACCTCGCTACCAATGTCCACTCTTTTTTCGTCAAAATAAAATTCAAGAGGCTGGTTTGATGAATCCTCCTCTACAAGAATTCATTTCTTACATAAATATCATGGACTCACGACTACTGTAAACAACACTCGATGTCATGCAAACACAAATAATGGCATGTAGCTAGGATCACAAACTATGCAGAGGTCGATTTATGCATTGCTAATATAGAGAGGTGGCATTGGGCACACAATATGGAGAAACAATGGTTATTAATCAAATTTAAAAAAAAAAAACAATTGTTGGCTCAAGAATAGTCTTCAATTTGACGGGTGGCATGATCGTGATGTAATCTCCCTTTGTCCTTCCAACCATTTTTGGTTTCTCACAACATTTGTCCTCAGCGCCACCAAAATACATATAAAAATTACTTGTCTTTACATCCTCTTCCCTTTAAATACTCATCTCATAGTCATAACTAAGGATTATTATGCATGCACATCCTGACCTTATAATATGAATTGGGTCAAGGCGCAGAGGCAACCATAAAATATTAAATGTGTCAAGACGCAAAGAGTATGAGACAACTATAAGTAAGTATTATATTAAATTTACCATATAAGTCTTTAATTAACACTATCAATCACTGAGATTTGACAGTTTAGACTGTTGTGATCTTCTTATCACTCCTTACCTATGTGATTGCAAGGAATTCTTTGAAGGTGAATTCCATAATTTTAGGTCTTCTTCCTCATTATCATGCCTTTTGGTAAGACAATAAAGAGGGTAGGGGTTTGCATCAGCATGGAAAACGGTTTCGACATAGAGGTATACAGGTATACACATTAATTGTTTTCATTAAATAACTTAAATTCCTATCTGTGACTGTGGATTCACTGAATCCTGGACTTGTACAAAACACAACAAATTTTAGAGCCCCAAGCCCTTAATTACTCACACCTAGAACTTTCTCAAATTTAGCCATTAATAAACTTCTTAATTTGGTATTTTGGTTCAATTTAAAAGGTGGATTGTTGAGACTCAGACATGCATTTGAGTTGCAAGGATTCAATTGACTTAGGCTTGATTCCATTGCCCCTCCATCCTATACATGTATGCTTTCAAAACAAGTGTTGAACACAAAAAATTGATGCCCCGACCCCGATTATGCTAGCTTTCCTAACTTGCTTGATATGTAGGTAATTTTGTTTTAATGTTTCCTGAGATGCATTATTTTTTCTTGGGTGCCCAATTCTTATCACTCTTACATCTTTCAAGTAGTTTTTTTGTACAATGAAGTGTGCTCCAATGGAAAATAATACAATAGAATTGTTGTTATGTAACTAAACTGTAAAATTAATGATACACATGACAACTTAATGTGTTCAAAATAAGTTTTACTAAAAATATCTCATTTTTTCATGTAAATATTGAGGGGTGCTTAATTGTTAAAAGATTTTTCCAGGGGAAAATAACAGTTCCTTGTTATTTCAAAAGAAATCAAAGGTAACAAAAATTACAACATCCACCATAACTGAGCAAAGAGGTAGATCCTCAGCACGTCAATAGTAATGAAGGTCAGCAAATCAGTAATGTCAAAGAGAGCAACCAGCAGTACAAAAGATAGTGTGTGTCATACAAAACAAGGAGTCAACAGAGTCAAGAAAGATATGTTGTATCCAGTCCCCTCTCTTCATCTAGTCCTAGCTACTGCTACATATGCCAAGAGAGTTCAAGTAGGATGCTGAACAGTTTATCCAAAGAAGCTATGAACCATACAGAGCTAAAAAGAAAATAGCTCAAATCCCTTAACATCCAATCCCAAATACATCCAAAGGATTTCAAAATAAAAAGCACCCATAGTAAAAGTGTTGAGGGCTAGTAAAGAATAAGTGAGCCCTGATGTATACACATGCCATCGGAAAATTCCAAGAAAAGTAGCTGACCAGAGGCCAGAGTCAAGGCTTCTTTGGATAATCTGTCAGCAAGTGCATTGTGCTCTCTATAGATGTGAGTGGTCGAAAGATGGATGAAATGTGACTCCAAATCTCTAATGTGATGGCACCATCCTTCAATAGTGAGGTGGGTGAGTGCTAAGCAGTGGTTAAACCAATTAATAATGACAGCTGAATCACCAAAGATGTGAAGTAATGGTAGGCCCATACATTTAGTGCAGTAAAGAAGTGTCCATAAGGCCAGCAACTCGGCACGAGTATTGGTACTGGGGCCTAATCCCAGCTTGAAATGGTAATGGTGCTTATGACTGAGCAAGAGAATGATACCTGCACCACCCATGTTTCTGGCTGAGGCTCCATCAAAAAAGCCAACAGGATAAAGTAAAATAGGAGCAGACCCAATGTGTCTCTTGGATAAAATAAGCGGAGATTTGATAGGATAGAGCAAGAGCTTATTCTTGACAGCGAGAGCAATGGCTGTAATATTAGGCTTTTTTTCCTCAAAGATGCACAGGTTCCTAGCCAGCCAGATGTGCCAGATAAGGAAAAAAGGGAGGTGCTTCAGTGAACAAGGTCTACTGATCCAGTCAGAGATATTGAGAGCAAAGGAAGACTTTCTCCAGAATTGTGGAATAGCCAAAAAGTCTCTGATATAACTGATAATTCTTTTAGTGAAGCAACAGGTCTGAAAGAGGTGTTCAACTGACTCAGAATCCAATCTGCAGAGACAGCACCAAAAAGGCCTGGACCATCCTTTCTTGATCAGGTTGTCATAAGTATTAATCTTATTGTGGAAACAAAGCCAACTGAAGAAAATGATTTTGTAGGGAATCTTTAGCTTCCAAATCCTGCAAAGAAAGTCTTCAAGCTGTTCACAAACCGAAGAGCGAGCAATAAATGCATACATCATGTTGACTTTAACATTGCCAGACGACTGATTATACAACCAAGCTAAAGAGTCTGGATGGTTGTTGATGCAAATACCACCCTATATCAGTCCTTTAATGTAATTTGACCACGCCTCTTTCCAGAGACCATCTAGTTCCAGATCAATAGCAGATATCCAGTAGCCCGAAGAGGAGCATCCCTCACCTCTATTACGGGCATCCACAAGTGTAACAATACCATAATCCTCAAGATACAGTCTGAGATCAGTAGGAAGCTTATAATCAATGGATACACCAGCAATGGGATCGATATCGATTTTGATAAGTTTGCCATCACCCGTTTTCCATCCAAGGCATCTAGTAATCCAGGACATAGCCCTGATGAACCCATTCCACATATGGGACGTACCTTGTACTTTGAAGGAGGACATTCTAAGACAGGAATCCACAGGATGATTCTTGAGATATTTATGTTTGATGATGAGAGACCATAAACCGAAGCCATTCAAAATAAGCCAGATACTTTTAGTACGAAGTGTCAGGCTAAACCACTCTAGGTTTTTGATGTTCCAGCCACCGAGAGCAAATGGTTTGGAAATGGAAGACCAATCAGTAAGGTGTTGTCTCTGTTTACCATGAGAGCCTCCCCATAAAAAGTTAAAGATAAATCTCTGTATGTAATCGAGAATGGAGCTGGGCAAGCGAGCAAGAGTGAGCCAATACACCTTGAGACTAGTCAAGACAGAGTTGACCAAGACTATTCTGCCTCCCAGAGACAGGTACTTATAGGTCCAGTTGTTCAGCTTCCTTTCAAACATCAATAAGAACCATTTCCAATCCTTTACACCATACCCCAAGGGTTTGAGGAAATAACCGAGGTATTTGAAGCCATCAGTTAAGGGCAACATTTTGAAAGATAGGATGTTGAAAATACACTTCTTGTTAACATCATCAATGTTGTGAAAGAGAAAGGAAGATTTTCCAACATTGATTTCCATACCAGTAGCATTACAGAAGGTATCAAGAATGTGCTTGTAATGCTGCCATTCAGATAGGGTACCAGTACCAAAAAGTATGGCATCGTTAACAAAAATAAGGTGTGTAAGAAAGAGTTGGGGTGCAAGTTTGATACCAAAAATATTCCCAACAGAGAGAGCCTAAGAGATCAAAAGACTTAATCCCTCTATAACCAAAATAAAGAGGAGGGGCAAGAGTGGACATCCCTGTCTAATGCCTCTAGATACAGGAAAGAAAGCAGAGGGGGTACCATTGATCAAGACAACAAAGTTTGTGGATTCAACACAACACAAAATCCACCTTACAAAGTTACCCGGAATACCAATCTAAAGTAAGACTAATCTCAAGAAAGACCAGTTAACTCTATCAAAAGCCTTAACCATATCAAGTTTAAGAACCAAGGCTTGTTGGTTTTCAGTTTTGATAGAATGGAGAGCTTCTTGCACAATACCCATAGGTTCAATAATCTGTCTGTCACGAAGGAAGCCAAACTGATGTCTGGATATGGATTTATCCAGAATTACCTTGAGTCTGATAGCTGCAAGCTTAGAGATGATCTTGTAAATCAGATTGCACAGGGAGATGGGCCTAAAATCCCCCATGGTAGTAGGATTATCACACTTGGGAATGAGCGTAATAAAGGTAGCATTGAGAGCCCCAATGACTCTGGCATCCAATCTGGAGTGTTCAATAACATTCAATAATTCATTCCCCACAAGGTAAAAAAAGTGGAGGTAGAATTCCACCGTCCAGCCATTAGGTCCAGGACTCTTGTCTTTCTTAAAACCTCTGAGGACACCCTCTACATCCTGGAGGGTAAAGGGATTCGAAAATAGTTCTCTATCCTCTTCCTGAACAAAGGTAGGGAAAAGTTTGATGACATTAAGTTGTGCTTCAATGTTAGTCCTGCCATCATCCGAAAAGAGATCAGAAAAATGTTGTACCCCCAATGTGTGGAGCTTAGAGTCATCCTCAATGGTTTCCCCAGACCGACTCTTGAGTGCCCAGATAGTTTTGGAGTTTCTCCTGGCAGTGGCACAATACCCCCAATGATGATTATCATGATGATGATGTTAAGTTTTAAAAGATTGAGAAAACAATATTTATTTTTTGCATTATTTTGATGAAAAGGTTTAGTTAATTTATACTTGTCAATTGAAGTACAATTATTTATATTGCCCTTCATCTTTGAAGGGCTCCAACAATAAATGTCGTTCCAATTGAAATTAAGACCCACCCTTCAAATTTGATCACTGATCGTCATGGACCAATTGAACTCTTCATTTTGGCTTGTGCTTTCCTTGGTCGTTGAGTTATTGTAAGAGGGTTTTCCATAAATTTAAAGTAAAACAAGTAAAACTTAAGTTGTTTTAAAATTGGTCAATTTGAATGTTGAAATTGCCAAATTGTAGAAATAACAAATTTTAAAAACAATTTTAATAAATTTGTAGTAAAAAAAAAGTTAAACATTGTAGTTGTCTTTTATCTTACTCACATTTAAAGGAAGTGCCATTTAGCTCTAGCTTATTAAGACCACTTTTCTTCTTAGCTCTACCTTAACATATGGAAAAACCAACGTAAAACTAAAAATAAATCAGGTCATGTCCCATCCCTTTGTTTTTATTAATCTTGGACGTTGTTATAATAATTATCAATGGTCCCATCCCTTGGGTTTTTTAATCCCGGACTTGATAATTAAGTAAAAAAATGTATATGTGATAAAGTAAAAAAAATAAAAATAAAACCAATATTATGATAGTTTTTTTTCCAAAAGAAAAATAGCAGTTCCTTAATATTCATTAGAATCAAAGGTAACGATATACATTTCTATGATACTAGGTATCATATCCAGCCAAAAACACAAACAGTGCTCAATAGACTGAGCATCCAGAATCAGGTTTCCCGCCAATGAAAACCATACAGCCTCCAAGAAAAGACCATACCACCTTAAGGAAAGTACAAAGCACCAAAACTTACTGCTAGAAGCAAAAAACTTTAGCAAGTAACACCCTATAACAAAGCTAACAATAAGGGGAAAAAAACACCCATACAGAAACTGGTCAAGAGAGCAAAGTAGCAAAAAAAAGGGCAAAGGAAACCCACAACAATCTATACCACCAAAAGGGGGCAAGATACTTGTCCATCGACAAAGTAAACAAGAAGTTGCACAGGATCCTTTGCCATCTAGATGGGAGGGTTGGAGCCCTCCACAGAAAAATGGAGCCGTTGCAAGAAAAAGCACCGCCGCAAGAAGAAGAAAAGCCTTTCATCAAGGAACACAACAAAAGCCCCTCCACTCCGCATATACCGCCAGAAACCATATCGCATCCATGCCACAAGGGGTGGCTCCCGCAGTCGTCACAGAGCATGGAAAAACCCCATTAAAAATAGTTTGTTATCTTATTTGTAATTTTTTGGTTTGATTCTCAAATTTTCATTTTAAAGGAAGGAAGTTCTATTATAATTCTATTTTTCATGATTGTTTGGAAAAATAAATTTGTATTGTGATTAGCTTTGCTTAGCCACTGTATGTTAAATTTTTTACTATAGAAAAATTACATTTTGATCCTCCAATTCCTCCACATTATCTCATTTTGCTTTAGAAGCTTAATAATTCCTTATTAATTAGTAATTCTATATTTGTGTATATATGTCTCTTCTCTAAAATATATAGCACAATATTATCTCTGGATCTTAATTTAAATATAGAGATACTTTCATTTGTCTTGAATAAATTCATTGTAAAATTGTGAAACTACAGGACTTCAAGGTACAGTCTTGGATGTCTTTTTTGTTTTTATTTTAAATATTAGTAAATTGAATAGAATCCAAGGAAAGAAACCAATGTAGAAAACACAACTTGATTTACCAAAAAAAAATTGATTTACCTAATATAGACTAAGACATCAAATGAGGTAACCTCAAATAGACTATGACACTAAGTTTTTTATTACCCTCTCATCAAGCTTTTCGAATGAACCAAGGAGTCAAATTCATTGACCTATCAAAAAAACGACAAAATATTCCATAATCAAACTCACCCGTATAAGGTTAAATAAACTCACGAGGAACTTGACTTGCCACCATGTTGAACTAGCCCATTTCAACATGGTAGCCCATGAAAAATGACCAAACCCAACAAAACTAGTAACAATAATTTAATATTCAAAATTTTTCCATAAAAAGATTATGCCAAAGAAGAAATATAAGTGATAACTTAAATTCAATACAAAACAATTCATTGTGGAACTAAGTAATTTTTATGCCACAAATTAATTTTGAAACATTGTAAAGTCAATTATTAAATTCATATTTAGAAATATTAAAAATAACATTGAAAATTTGTAAAACATTATTTGTTTTTAATACTATATAAGTAAAAAACAAGATATAAATAACTATAATCTTGGACTTTACAAACTTATATAAACAAGATATAAATAACTTTAATCTTGGACTTTACAAATTATTAGTTTGGAAATAAAAACCGATTTGGTAAATCATTAATGATAATCTATCAACAACACCAACTAAGCTAACTTTTGAAACTATACAAATCATTATAAATAACAATTATTTTTTAAACTAATAATTATTTATTAGTTTGGAAATAAAAACCGATTTGGTAAATCATTAATGATAATCTAACAACAACAACACCAAGCTAACTTTTGAAACTATACAAATCATTATAAATAACAATTATTTTTTAAAAACTAACTTTATCATATCTTATTTTATTTTAATTAAACATTAAGATTAATATTCCACCAACCATTATGTTAATAATTGAGATATCATCATCATCTCCTTGATGTCTAAACTGACAACATTGAAGAAGGTTTGATTTACTTGGGATATTACCTGAATCCCAATCATTACATAAAATCCGATTGGAACTGGATATTAAACAAGATACATCGTAAATTGGAGGGATGGTCGTCACAGTGGATATCCCTAGGAGGCCGGCTTACTCTCGCTAAGGCTGTTTTACAAAGCATTCATGTTTATTGGCTATCTCTGTTGCAGTTTCCGTTTGGAGTTATAAGCAGCATTCAAAAGACTATCTTTAACTACCTGTGGCGTGGAAATGCTGCTCCGTATAAGTACCATCTCATCAGCTAGGATATACTCTCATCACCATGTAATCACAGAGGTTGGGGCATCAAGAATTTCACCATCTTCAATTCCTCACTCTGTGCTAAGAGCCTCTGGCAGTTTTTGCAGGATGACGGTCTTTGGGGAAAAGTAATCAAGAGCAAATACCTCCACAGGATGCCTTTTGAATTATGGCTTAGATCTCGAAACATTCGACCCAGAAATTGCTCTTAAGTCTGGCGAACACCCTTCCTCTCATCGCTCCCAATCTCTCTTAGCAGGTAGGCCGAGGTACTCAAATCTTTATCGGCATAGATCTGATCGTGGGAGTGGACTTCTACAAACTGTCAGTCGATTTGATCAACCATCTTCACGATAGGAATATTCATGGCCTCTCCCAGATATTTTTGCAGCAAGGGCATGGACTCCCCACTTGGAGCAGCGCGAACATTCTTGAGCTCAGAGGCAGACTAGAGATGGAGTGGTCTTCTTACATCTCCTCACTAATCGTTGCGGGTGTCTATATGAACCGGGAGGTTGACCGGATTGTTTGGATTGGCAATCATAGAAATGGATCTATCACAGCAAAAGCCATGCATGATTATCTCATCTCCCAACAATATCCATATCCTCAGGCGTCTTTGCTCAAGCATTTATGGAGTGGTCGATTACCAACCAAATTGAAATGTTTTGCCTGGTTGTGCATCACTCAGAAAATACTAACTTGGGACAGCCTACAGAAGCGCGACCATTCTAGCCCTGGCTGGTGCGGCATATGTTTAAACAACCTGGAAACCGCAAATCACATTTTCAGTGAGTGTGTTTTCTTTCAGGCAGTTTGGGCTATTATTTGTTGTATTTCTCATTCTCTGCTAGCTGGTAGAAGCAGACTATTTTCGATAATTTCATTCCATATCTGAATGCAAGTCCATCCATATCGATGTTTTGATGGCCATATTATGGTCGGTGTGGAAAATTAGAAACACCATCACTTTTCAGAATGGGAGGCCTGAATGCAATCTTGTAGGCTCAATCGCCATTGGATGGCTACATTCATATGATATTATGAAACAAAACTTGCATATCAAGAGGGCAGTGCCCTTACAGTCAGATCAACATGGAACTGTGGACTATTTTGATAGTTCCCAGCAGGGAGGATTATGTGGGGCCGGCATGATGGTCAGATTATATAAGAATTTACATTACAGACTCAAGCTGAGCATTGGCCCAGGAACAAATACCAAAGCTGAGCTTCTTGCATTATGGGGTTTACTCTATTTTGCAAAAACAAAAGATATATTGCCAGCAACAGTATATGATGATTCAAAATTTATTGTGGATTAGGCAAGAGGGTCCCACGATCTGTATTCCATCCATCTTCTCCATTGGATCAAAAGGACCAAGGATCTAATCAAGCATTTTTAGCACACCTCCTTCTGCCATATTTATCGAGCGCTGAAATCTAAAGCGGACGTTCTTTCCAAACAAGCCATCGGGGAGGGTATGGAATCCATCCTTTGGGCCATGTTTGATGGGGCATCACGCCTTGAGCAAGGATCCTTAATTATTAGTTAGATGGAATAGGAATCTAAGTTTCTGCAATTCTCGATTTGAAGGTCTATATTTGACTACAAAGACATAGCATATGGCTTTTCCTCCACAATGATTGTAAGGATTATGGAGAACTATGTATAATTGTATCACCGTTAACCTGCTTGTAAGACACAACTTTTTAATAATATAAAGTTGTATTTCTATGTGAAATTTTTTTTTAAGGTTGAGTTCACATCATCCGATCCCCAATTTATCAAGAAAACTTCCCATATGAATGGTATGTAAATCCTTTGAGGCTCATAAAATTAATGTCTTTAACAAATGAACTTTTGGCTAAAATTATTCAAATCAATATGTGAATTTCGTTGAAATATATTGATAAAATTAATTTATTTTAATTAATAAAATTATATTAAAAAAAATTGTTAAGTTAGAATTCACTTAAGTCCATATAAATATGATAACAACAGCCATGAGGTGGCAATGTCTTCGACATTGCCATCTACTATTGCAATAATAACAAGAACCTATTAACTAATAAGACAACTTTTAATGCAAGGATATGAGCAATTGTCTAGCAAGATCGATGAGTAGATGCCATGTTGTGGATTTTATCTACGATCTCACATGAAGCTTACAAAGGCAAGAAGCTATTAGCAAAAAAAACCCTTCTACATTTGTCTAGCAACATGGATGCACAATTATAAAAAATATAAAAATATAGTTGAAGGTAATATGTTAGACTTAAATTAATGTCAATTTTTTTTTTGATATCGAGCCATTAACTTATTTCATTACACCAAAATAAAACTAGCATAAATTTATTTTAAATCTATAGTTGTCAAGTCTTTATCTAGTACTAACCTAAAGTAGCTAAATAAATAAAATTTCTTGAATTACCCTAATTTTTTTACACAAAGTAAAGTTTCCACAAATAAATTGGGTATAAATATGGATTGTTTGTGTAATTTTATAGATTAAAACTTCAAATGTATAGTGATGAGGATTTCTAAATAAATATATGATTTTTTAAAAAATAATTTGAAATTATATTATTTATTTAATTTTATACTATCCTTGAAACAAGATCATTTAATTGCCATTCATAAAATCTAAAATCTAAACATGATTCTTGAATACATATAAAGCAACTCAACCCTTCATAAACATCATTTAATTGCTATTCATAAAATCTAAAATCTAAGCATAATTGTTGAATACATACAAAGCAACTCAACACTTAATAAAATACACTCACACTTAAAAACAAAATCCATTAAAAGGTACAAACCCTCAAGTTTTTACTTTCTATGAAAACTGATAACTTAACAAGAAATTATATACAATCACTCAGAATCTCAATTTCCGCATTATCTCCGTTAAAGGATTTAATGATCTCTTTGCACCCCTTGCCTATCAATCTCTTTATCTTGGAAACATCAATATTAACATATAATATCACTCTACTCCTCTGATTCACGCTTTACCTTCATCAAAAGATCCAAATGTTGTTCACTATCTCTGTCTCATATGTCTATCTTCAAAACATCAATCTTTAAAATGTTCCCTCCCGAATCCAATTTCAATCACAGTGAAACTGGATAGTTATCGACGAATCCTAAAGATTCCCCACATTCATCGCATAAATGAAGTAAAAAACCTTAAAAAATTAACTTCAATAAACCCTTTTGACCCGACTCTTTCCAAATCCGATCAAATTTCGGAGCATAAAGAACAACGCTCACAACTCCACCAGTTGAACAACCAAGAGATAGGAAACCGCGCCATTGTTTAAATATAGGAGCAATTTCGGATCAAATCAGGTGAAGAATACCTCACAAGATAGATATCGACCTGCAGAACATGGACAAGGTTACCGCGAGCAACAAAAGAATGCCGTGAATGATATTTTCCAGCTTTGATGGTCGCAGTCGAAAGATTTGATGGAAGAATCCAAGAATTAGCAGGGAAAATGCAGGTTTTGGATGCTGAGATTTCATGGTGCTTAAATGTGATTGGATGACGACTAGGATGATGGGAAAATTCAGCTTGCATTAAGAGAGCACATCCAAATATTAAACGCAGTCATCAAAACATAATGGCAATGCAAAGCACGAGTCGATTCCCTTGAAAGGATCGCTCAATTCACATGTAAATGTATATAAACGTTCAATAAGCACCCAACTCTTGAAAATGTAAAATTATAGTCATCAATCAACCCATCAGAAATGCTTTTAGATTCAAATGAATGATGGGACAATACCTCTCTATAAGAGAGTCAGTGCTCTTTACTGTACAGTTTAAAAATCAATTACCTTAAATGAAAGGTGGGTGAGTTCAAGCAGAAATTACCCAACATTAATAAAATAAGTATCTATTCACACAGGAATCTCCCACTATTCCTTTTACAGAAAAACACAACATCTAAATTGAAATTTGATTAATCACTCTACCGTGGAGTAGGGCCTCTTTTCTCCATAAAGAAATACCAGTCAACAAAACACACCGCAGAATGATTGTTAAATTCATTCTCAAAGGAAACTCAAAGCTTCCTCATCGCAAAAAGATGGTTAAATTCATTCTCAAAGGAAACTCGAAGCTTCCTCTCTCCATAGGAAAAGCAACAGAAATCAACAAAACACCACGAATTAAAATGGGTAACCCCTTTTCAATGAAATACGACTCTCCCTTTGTCCATAGCCAAAATCCCACAGAAATGGGGAGTCTTTTATTCCTATAAACCCTTAAAAATGAAATGAGTGGAAAATGTACAAGGCCCAACAAGACTCACCAAAAAGGACTCCAATGATAGATCTCTTGCCCCTGTTAATATATGGGTCAACACCCTTATACAAATATTGCTCGTTCAACTGCAGACACCCAGTCCACAACTAGCGCAAATATAAATGAACAAGACTGGAAAGATCGCCCCCTCAATAGAAAGATAGATAGTGTAATTATGGATTGAAGTCGAAAAGATCTCTCTTCATGGGAAATTTTGAGACTACTATCATTATTATCTCTAGTTGCTGAGGGAACTATTTTGGACTGCTTCATGTTAAACTCCTCTTCAACAATGCCGAGGAGTTTCAAGAAAAACGGATGGTTCAAATAAGCAACCGAACTATTGAAGCACTCCAGTAGCTCCTCTTCCTTCCCTGAGTAAACAGTGAGGCACCCTTCCCTGACATAGCCAAGAACTCTCCCAGATGTGTTCTCTAAATCCCCACTTATTTTAAGCTCCTTATGTGATCGTAATGGTAAGAAAATCTCATTGAAAACACCATCTTAATGCCACCGATTGCTCACTAATTGATGTAGGAATAGAGGCAAGTTTGTTCCATCCTAGAGTTATCTGCTTTGTTTTAACGATCTAGCTAATATTACATGTTATTCCCGATCTTCTACTGCTCATTCCTTCCATTCCTCATGCTTTTTGGAGATTGAGCTGAGAAAATGTCTCAAATTTGATAATCGATCAGAGATAGATAATTAAATCTGTTTGACATCACTACTGACAATATATTAATGCGTTGGATTTTGGGAAGAGATAAATTAGTTGTGCTTGATAGTATTATTCTTCTTTATCGTATTTTTTTATGCCACCACATCGATTAAGACCTATTTCTTTCATCAATTTATGAGGTCTATACAAAATTAGGGCTGGCACGTAAGTGTTGGCTTCGAGGTGATTCTAGATTTTGGAGAAGTTATTATTAAAAAAATGTAGCAGAACCAACTTTATTCAATGCGCACATCAATTCAAATTTATTTAATATACTTTCCAAGTCAAAGAACTATAAACCTAGCCAACCTAGCCAAGCCGTCGAAGTGGGAAGGTATTCTCGAGATAGATGGCATAAAGTCAACCCAATCAAAACATAACAAATTTGCATTATTTAAAAAATCATATAAATAATTTTTTGGACTATATAGAGACCATTCAAAACTATAGACAGGAAAAATATATAGAGTCTATGAGCAAATTAATAGGGTGTTAATATGTTGGTGGATAAAAAAAACTATTTATATGTAAACTAAAACCAAATATTTTTCAAAGATTCACATAAAATGGGAACACTATTTTCAAATAATCTTAAAAAGCAATATCTTCCAAAATCAAGTATCCTAAACATTCATAACAAACACCCATTGTATCTTCAAACAATAATAAAATATTGCAAGCATACTACTCAACTTTAATATCTTTTGAACCAAATAACTTCCAAACAAATCACATCAAAAACAAGAACAAATAATTCTAAAAACTTTGAATATATTTTGATTCTAAACATATAAGCATAGTGCTAAGACTACATATCTTAAATTTATTATTATTAATAATAAATAAATTTAAAATTTTTATATATATTCATTTCTTACCATATATATATAAAAAAAAACTCAATAACATCACACAATTAAAACTAATACTTATGTGACTTTCATATCAAAACTATACCTATACCTATAGCAATAGGTATTTAAATCTTAAAATGATATTCACTTAATTATAATAATATATATAGAAAAAACTCAATCAACTCAATAACATCACACAATTAAAACTAATACTTATGTGACTTTCATATCAAAACTATACCAATACCTATAGCAATACATATTTAAATCTTAAAATGATACTCACTTAATTATAATAATATATATATAAAAAAAACTCAATCAACTCAATAACATCACACAATTAAAACTAATACCATATCAAAACTATACCTATACCTATAGCAATACATATTAAATCTTACTAAATGATACTTGATTATAATAATGCACATTTGAATCTTTGAATATAACTTAAATCTTACTAAATGATACTTAATTATAATAATACACATTTGAATCTTTGAATATAACTTAGGATCATGAATTACAATACAAGGCCCATACTCTGCTTAGAGTTTGCAATAACAACCTTTTTGTGCATTAAACTTTTAATTGATCATCTACTAAAATTGGGTATAGATGAACAATTAATTACATGTAATGAAACTTGGTTATAGATGAACAATTAATTGCTGACGCAAAAAACATCTACCCAAAAGTAATGAAACTTAGTCATAGTGAGATCCTACAAGAAAATCCAAAGTCAATGCTTTGCACCTCCAAGTTGCTAGAGTTAAACGACAGTCGACATCCCCTCCCCGCTAGAGAATAGGAATTATGTATTGCTTTTAACTTGCACTAATTCTATTCTCTCTAAAAATTGTTGACACTGAAACAAACTCTCGTAAATTTGGAATTTCATCTCTTCTTTATACTTGTGAATCCCTCCAAAACAAGCTCGAAGGTCTATAATTTCTCTCGTAGATGCTCAATTTTATAAATGATGCGATGCATCTTAATGTGTGAGTTGAAAACTCTATTTAATAAACCTATAAATAATTTCTACCAGCTAGCGAAATAAGTTGTTGGCCTTAAGAAATTGGACAGTGACAGTCTACAACAATGGGGGATTACACCTAAAGCCCGTAATTTTTAATGCAATTCAATCTGGCTACGCCAAATATATATGAGAGGACCATTGAGATAGAGTTGAGAATAATTTATCCTTCACTTGAATGATGATGTTTATTTTGCTGGGAAAGTCTTTCTTAGAGAAGGGACCAACAACTTGGGTGAAACGGTGAGCTTACAACACCGCTTCTCCTCTTAAGAGCGGTTCATAACAATTGTGTACTTGCTCTTCAGGTATTTGTTGACTCTAATATTACTATCAAATGGATCCAGGGTGAAAACCAGATTCATGGTTCTGAGATTACTATCAAAAGGATGCAGGGAGAAAACCAGATTTATAGTTATGAGATTACCATCAAATGGATGCAAAGAGAAAATCAGATTTAGAGTTATGATATTATATTAAATGGTGAAAACCAGATTCATGGTTCTGAGATTACTATCAAAAGGATGCAGGGAGAAAACCAGATTTATAGTTATGAGATTACCATCAAATGGATGCAAAGAGAAAATCAGATTTAGAGTTATGATATTATATTAAATGAATACAGGGAGAAAATCAGATTCAAAGTGTTGGGCTATATAACTTGGCCATTCATCTGAGAGACCTCTTAAACTCCTTTGACATGATTTCTTTTGAGAAAATCTATAGGCAATTTAATGTTCAGGCTGACTCTCTTTCAAAAGAAAGTTTAGCATATCCTCTCCAGTAGATTATTGAAGATGAATATAGGACTGGGACTATGGTTTCAACCAAGTCCTTCCTTTTACAAAATCCATAATTATTTATTTTGTTTACTCCACTGTTTTGTATATTGAAGGACAAGTCTTTGTTGAATATTATGTATTGTACTAAAGTATTTTTTTAGATGAAAGAACTTGCTCATAGAGCATGATCTAGTGATCTTTTTCGACACTTACAATTAGTGTATGCCAGCTGAAATTTTTTGTCATTGAAAATTACATAGTTTTAAAGATATATATATCTCATTTTGTCATAATTGTTTTATTCTTGGTTTCATCAGCAAACAAGGGATCCTATATGTTAGTTTCTGGTTAAGATGTGAAAAGGATACTCTTGCACATATTCTCAAACCTTGATAGTTTTTTATGTATACATGTAATTCATACAGTTCCATACATACTATTTCTAGGCCTAAGCCTTTGACACAACGAAGCATAAGAATTCTAATAAGAATTACACAAGCACTTTCAGATAGTGGCACATTCTACTCTACTTTGATTTTGAGCTAAGATCATGAATTTAGGGGCTCAAACTTAACTTCCTATTTTCTAGGCCCACGTTCTCATAGTGGATTTAAAGGTCTCAAGCATAACTATAACCATCTCTATAAACAAAAATGATAACAAAAACTTAACTCTCACCTATGAATTATCCACTCTTGGCCTCTTAGCCAAAGGGTGGGTGAATCCTTTAGCATCAAAGGACATTTTTCCATTGAAGAAACAAATAAAGCAAATGTTGCTGGCTTGTGTTGACCATAAGTATTCAATCCAAAAAATGCAAGGTTAGTTGTTGTTTAATAGTTAATAATATGTTACATGCCCACAATAGTGATAGTTGTGGTTGTTTGTTACAGATTTATGTTATGGTAGTGATCTACCAACTGTGGACATTAGTAAAATTATCTCTCATCTTGTCTATTGTACCATCCTTATTAGTAAAATTATCTCTCATCTTGTCTATTGTACCATCCTTAGGCTTGGAATATTTATTAAAATCATATATACCAAGAAAACATCGTTAACCATGGATCATGTTATCCCTTAAAATGAGATCTATGTAGCATAAAGCAATAGCCCTCAATCAAAAGGTAGAAAGGGTATTATGAATATCCCTCGTGTTCATAATACAAAGAGTAAATGCAAAATCCATGATCACAAGATGACCAAGAATACGACAACATGCTAGCCCATTTTGAGAAATAGTATCATCATGTTCAAAATGACGGGCTTTAGGTGTAATGACGAGCATTAAAAATGATGGGCTTTAGGTGTATTCCCCCATTGTTGTAGAGTGTCAGTGTCCAATTTCTTAAGACCAACAACATTTCTCAAGGCCAATAACTTATTTCACTCGCTAGTAGAAATTATTTATAGCTTTATTAAACAAGTTTTCAACTCACACATTAAGATGCATTGCATCATTTATAAAATTGAGTGCATCCACCAGAGAAATTATAGACCTTCGAGCTTGTTTTGGAGGGATTCACAAGTATAAAGAAGAGATGAAATTCCAAATTTACGAGAATTTGTTTCAGTGTCAACAATTTTTAGAGAGAACATAATTAGTGCAAGTTAAAAGAAATACATAATTCCTATTCTCTGGTGGGGAGGGGCTCTTGAATCCATTGAAATTGAAAGGATCATCCAATTCACCTGTAAATATATATAAATGTTCAATAAGCACCCAAATCTTGCAAATGTAAAAATTATAGTCACCAATCAACCCATGGGCAATGCTTTTAGATTCAAATGAATGACGGGACAATACTCTCTATAAGTGAGTCTGTGCTCTTTACTGTACAGTTTAAAAATCAGTTACCTCACATGAAAGGTGGGTGAGTTCAAGCAGAAATTACCCAACATTAATAAAATAAGTGTCTATTTACACAGGAATCGCCCACTACTCTTTTTACATAAAAGACAACATTCAAAATGAAATTTGATTAATCGCTCAACTATGGAGTAGGGCCTCTTTCCTCCATAAAAAAATACCAGTCAACAAAACACACAACAGAAAGATGGTTAAATTCATTATCAAAGGAAACTAGAAGCTTCCTCATCGATGAGAAAGATGGTTAAATTCATTCTCAAAGGAAACTCGAAGCTTCCTCTCTCCATAGGAAAAGCGCTCTCCGGTTGTCCATAGCCAAACTCCCAGAGAAATGGGGAGACTTTTGGCTTGTCCCGAGAGATGAGAAAAGTGCAAAAGCCATTGGATAAGAGCATCCAATGGCCTTCCAATATTTTCCTCTCAGAAATGACTCATACAAGCTAGTCAATCCAAAATCTGCTATGATTAAGAAGGCATTTATACTTAATTCATTAAGAAAAAGAGGCTGTTAACCCTACTAAATTAGATGGATGAAGTTGGAAACGAAAAATGAAACGAGCGACAAGGTTTTCGCCTGAATAATGTACAATGTACATCTGACAAATTGGAAATGCAAAATGATTTATATTATTGGCATTCACTGTAGGTAGGCGGGTGAGTGATTGGGACAAATGCTATATTTGGTGGATTTTCATCAAAATTTTGATTAATTTTTACACAAAAATTTGGAAGCAATTCGTCTTTGTTTGAAATGAAAAAAAAACAACAACACTTTCTATTGAAATTAGTATATAAAGGTTTATTATAGAACTTTTTAAAACTGAAAGTAACCATAGTCAACAAACAGGACCATGCTAACCAAAGCATTTATCCAACTGAGCGAACGCAGTCATAATAAACTTACAGGAAGAAATTAAAATATTTTAGTTCTTCCAGCTACATGATCATTGATAAGCTGTCTGAGAATTACGGAGTTCCCACAAACGGAAACACATACAGTGCTGGTGAGAATAGTTGAATGGCTTTTGAGCTTATGAGTTTTACTAGGAAAACAGTCGTGGATAACTACTGACGAAGGGCATTAAGACAAAATCAAATCCATTGCCGAAGTTATCTCTAAGGGTGTCGCTAAATGTCATCTCAACTCTGCAATAACGTGAGTCGTTTTCATTTCCCACCCTCTGTCCCAACGATATTTTTTTACTTTAAAACAAGTCTCAGAAAGACCTTAATTCTGGCATTGAAGCCTTCAAAAAACTAGTTTCGACTTTAATACAAGCCTCAGTAAGCATATTGTCAGATAATACATATTTGTTTAATGTAAAGGAGAGTTATTATTGATTGGGCAGAATATAAATGCAATTTCTAGGTGGTTATTTTGGAATGGTGGCATTTCTAGATTAGGAGAATTCAAGCAAGATGAGGAGAATTCAAGGTAATGGCTGTAGAAAAAACCACGTTTATATATAAAAACTATTTACAGAAGATTCCCCAATATACAAGGAACCTGCCAGCGATTTTGTGCTCTTAGAGACATGCGCAGAGAATCGAAGATACTTGGAATAAAGGATTTATAAGACGATTCCATGGCCTCTGTGTATTCAAGCTTTTGCACTCTCATTGCTTTTGCGGATTCACCTACTGCTCAATTGCACTTTGTTCCATCACTTGGTCAAAATTGAGTACACACAACATTGTATACTAATAATATTATATTAAAAAAAACTTAAAAAACTTCTTAAAGGCAAGATGGAACTGGACGAACTGTAATCTTATAGATCTTTCCAAACTCCGATTCGAAGTCGTCTCAGGTCTGATTGCTCAAATCACGAGAAACAAGGATCCCTTCAGTTTTATTTCATTTCCTTCATTGCTCGCAATTGATCCCGGTTGGCTTTGTTCACCCACATTTCCTCGTCGCCTTTAGCCTCTCTGCTAGCCTTCCTCCCTCGGGTCTCCATGTTCCTCAGGCCGTGACTACTACGAATCACAAAAGAAACCACCCGAGCACCCTAGCAAGACTTCAGACAATCAGCTTAAACCCACTTCTCTTACGTTCAAAGTTTGACTGGTCTGTACAGGATTTGACATTCCATTCGCTATAAATACACCAGCCTGACCTAACCTGGAAGACATTCCCCTCCGATGGAATTGCAGACATTCATGGCGAATCCTGCAACCCGTTGGGATATCCCACCCCACAAACAAACATTAATTCCATCGTACTTCTATATTCGCTTCATCATTGTCCGGTTTCTAAACTCCTCACTCTCAGGTTACTTAATATCAAGTTCATTGATCAACTTATTATCATTACCACTTGTTTTCATTTCTGTTCTTGATGCCTCCACGTGCCTAGTGCTGCCTCTCGCGTGTCTTTCCCAACCGCCATTATGGGATGGAGGCTGCAGCGGAAACCCTCCATGCTCCATCATATTTAATGGAGTACAATATGTACCCTCCATGATCCATCATATTTAATGCCATGATCCATCATATTTAATGAGATTGACCTATTTGCCCGACCATTTGCATCAATAGGACGACCGGCAAGGTCGGATGTGACCGCTCACGTGAGTCAGGTCGTCCTATCGGTGCAATTGGTCGGTTCAGTGGTTTACTCCTATTTAATGGAGTACAATCTGTAATGAAGTCTGTAAGGACGGACTTGACATGTGACTAAGTGATAAAATGCACACTCCCAGATAATTTAATTATCAATACTTATTGCTACATTAAAACTTTGATTGTATTTAATTTTCGCTGACCAAAGCTGGCTGCTGGGTCTTGGGGCACAAGACCCTAGAAAAACGTAAGTTGTACTAACCAATGAATAAGCACAAAAATAGTTTGAAAAAATAAAAAAATTAATACACAATCTTAATGGAAATTACATGTTTTAGTTAAAGTTGTTACAAATTACTCTAAATAATGGCCTTGATCGATTTATATATATTCTCTTATACGAAACATAACAAAAGATTATATAAGTTGATATATATGAAGAAAAATAAGTTTTTTTATAAAATATTAAAAAAAACAACTTTCCATGTGAATGGGTTGTAAATCCTTTGAGGCTCGTAAAATTAAAGTCGTCCAAAAATGAATATTTGGTTAAAATTTTCAAAAGAAATTTGTGAATTTTCTTGAAATATATTGATAAAGTTAAAAGTTCTTTTAGCTAGATAGAAAAATCAACAGTTTTTTGTTACATTGGAATTCATTTAAGTCCGTATAATATGAGTTATTAATAAAATGAAAGAGATGTTTTTATAAAATATTAAAAATTAAAAATAAATAAAAATTTGTAACTAAATAATGTAAATATAAAATTTAATAAATATAAGTTTATGATTTCAATATATGAATTTTTTTTAATGTTAATTAAATAATATGTATAATATAAAAGTTACACTTTAGTTTTTTATCATCAAATTTTGAAATTTAAAATTTCATACAAATTGTTGTATATGAATGGGTGTTTAAAATATTCAAAATATTTTTCTAATTTAATTATTTAAAAAAATATGGCTAAAATAAAATAAAATAAAAAAATCATTTTCCTAAGCTCTGGGTGAAAAGAGATGTTGAAAAATTCCAAAGAAATTGTGAGACAATAATTTATCAAACTTTAAACACTAAAAAAATCTAAAGCTTAAAGCTTACCAAATGATTCCCAACTCATTTTAGGATCCCTTTCATTATAGTGTACATTAATAACCATTATATTTATCATAATTATTTTATAAAATATTTTTAAATATTTTAATAAAATAATTACACCGAAGATGTTATTAAGGAGACGACTTTACTCAATGGCTCTCATGTTGGCTTTTATCAACGATTGCGGTGGCTTGAAATAACTACTGATGTATTTGTAACTTCGGAAGATATTCTGATGTATATTATCATTGTATGGTGTTGTACCCCCATCGAAGATGTGTTTTCCTCCCTTCGAGATGTCATTATTGTGTATGGACCTTGAGGTACAACCTTCGTTATAAGTCAGGGCAATAGTCCCCAGTGTAACATCATGTAATGTATTTTTGGAGTCTCTCTAGGAGAAATCGACCCTGTTAGGGTAAAAGGTCAGCCCCAATCATGTATTAGGTCAGTCACTTGAAATGTTTAAATAGGGAGGTGCCCTCCCTCATTTATACACACTTGCACTCACTCAAGTTTGCATGAGTAGAGAGAGAAAGACGAGAAGGAGAGATAGACAGATCCATAAGACTTCTTACTGGGTTTGTTCATCTTATGATGCAGTCTTTGTGACTAAACTATTCTGAGGAAGTTTGCGGGGTTTTCTCCTTTATGGTTTCCCTGCTGAAAATATTTGTGTCTTGTGTATATGTTTTATCTTATGCATCTTGTTGTACTTGTTATTCTTTTAGACAAAGATCATAATCAAGTAAACTAGATTAAAAACACTAACATGGTATCAAAGCTTCTCTGAGAGAAAGCACTATGCAGCAGCAGAAACTAGGGCTTCTTAGTGTAAGGTCTTCTCTCTACAGATCATCAAGAAAAGAGAGCTAGGCTAACTCGCCTTAGTAGGGCGCATCTTTTGGTGCAAGCAGTTTTAGATTTGAAGAAGTTTCATTTTTGACCATGTCACTAGTGACGGGATAAACTAGGGCATCAAGTTTTGGAGGATTCCTGCCTCAGTCTTCAGAAAAGGACTTAACTAAGCAACTCGCCTCATGGAGGCACATATTTATGTCCAAACAGAATCCCAAACTACAAGTTTGGAAAATTAGGGTTTCTTTAACAAACCCTAGGTCAGCCAGCTCCAAAACCAGGTCAGCCACATCAAATCGGTAAGATTTGAATCTTTACTATTTCCATTTGAGGTTCTCATTTGAAATGATGACTCACCATACTTGGCTTGAGGACAAGCTTGGAGGGGTTGATAACTTCTGAGCATGGAAGTACATAATCTCTTTGATCCTTGAAGACAATGATTTGGATCAGTACATCAATGGAGAAGATCCAGAGCCAGAGGGAGATGAGGCTAAGGCTACTCATAAGAATAACTTGGTTAAATCCAAGAGGATCATCATAGATTCAATTAAGGATTACCTCAACCCCCATGTTCCATCATTCAAGACACCGAAGGAAGTATTTAATGCTTTAACAAAGATGTTCGAAAGAAAGAATATCAACCGAAAGATGACATTGAGGAACCAGCTAAAGAATGTGAAGATACATAACTCAGAGACTGTACAGTCCTACTTCACAAGGGTTGCTCAAATCAAAGAACAACTTGAAGCAGTTGAAGAAAATGTAGCAGAAGGAGAGATTGTTATGACTACCTTGAATGGCCTCCCAAGATCATGGGATTCATTGATTCAAGGAATCTTTGTAAGACGAAAACTGATTTCTTTCAACCAAATCTGAGAAGAATACACATAAGAAGAATCTCGGCTCATAACAAGAGAAGAGAAAATGGGAACAATTGAATATCAAGCTCTCATTGTACACACTGGGAAGAACTTCAAGAATAAGGAGAAGAAGGAGAACTACCATCACAACAAGAAGAAGGATAAGAAACAAAAGAAGTTTAGAAAAGATCCTTCTAACATTTGTCCCAATAGGAAGAAGAGACATCATGCTAATACCACCGAAGATAATGAACCAACAAACAAAAGATCGAGAAGAGAGAAGGATGATTCAAATGAAGAGTATGTGCTAATATAAGCACTTACATGCACTATCTCACATGGAAGTAATGATTGGCTTGTGGATAATGGGGTATCTAAACACATTACTAGATATAAAAAATCATTTGTTAACATGTCTGAGCATGAGTCAGTCACCTCACAAGGTGAAACTTGGGGATGATTATCAATACCCCATAGAAGGGAGTGGAGAAGCTTCATACAAGCTAGAATCCAAGAAATCCTTAAAGATGAAGGATGTGTATATGTTCCAGGATTGAAGAAGAATCTCCTCTCCATCTCTGCACTAGATGCAAAGGGAATGAGAGTTACATTTGTCGATGGAAAAATCCTAATGTGGCTTAAAGAAAAGACAATTGATGATGCAACAATGATTGGAGAACAAGGCGGTGGCTTGTACAAGCAAAAAGGGACAACCTGATCAAGCATTGGTTCATGATTAAATAGAACCATGTTAATTATGGCACCGAAGGCTTTCACATGTGAACTACAGATAACTACCGATTGCAAGCAAAGCAATCTCAGAACTTCTAGAAATCTAGGAAAATCATGAATGCATTTGCAAAGGATGTGCACAAGGGAAGAATGCAAAGAAGAAATTTCCCAGCAGTGAAAGTAAGGATAAAGGAATATTGGAGATAGTACACTCAGATGTATGCTGACCCATGTCTTCTAGCCATTAAGTCGGTGTGTGTACTATGTTTCCTTTATAGATGACTTCTAACGTAAGACTTGGATATATTTCTTGAAAGGGAAGAATGAAGTATTTAGTAAGTTCAAGGAAAACAAATCCTTGGTCGAGAACCACACTGAAAGGAAGATCAAGACTCTGCGATCAGATGATGGGGGAGATTTCACCTCAAAATAATTCAAGGAGCTCTGTAGAGAGTCTGGGATTTAGAGGGACTTGATCACTCCATACAATCCTTAGAAGAATGCCATTCTGGAACAAAAGAACCGTACCATAATGGAGGTAGCAAAAGTAATGATTCATGACCAAGATCTTCCAATGCACCTTTGAGGGGAGGCAACAAGAATGATTGTGTATGTACAGAACCTTACTCCTCATCAAGTACTTGCCAACAACACTCCTGAAGAGGATTTCTCAAGGGAAAAACTAGAAGTCAACCATCTCATAATATTTTCCGTCCTGGTGTACATACATATTCCAAAGGAGAAGAGAACCAAGCTCAATCCTTTTGGGAGGAAGGGTATATTCGTAGGATACAGTGATACATCAAATTCCACTGAATATACTTCTCATGATTCAAGAAGATCGATATTAGCAGAGATGTAACCTTTGATGAAGACTCAACATTCTCTAGATCCAGGAGCCCACCTATTCAAGAGGTCGAGGAACTTGAAGGAACGAGAGTATGAGGTACAAAAATTGTAGAAACAACTCCAAAATACCATGAAAAGCATGACATGGAAAAACCATAAGATCATGTAGAAACACTTTACGAGAAGGACTCCCACAAGAGGAAACCAACATGGGAACGGGAGCTCATACAAGAGGCATAAAGGTATGGTGCTCCAAAAGGAATGCATAGAGAGAGAAAAAGGGAGAATAACTACAACAACTATGTGGCCCTGCTATGTGACATCATTGACAAGGAACCTTCCACCTATAAAGAGGCTGCAAAAAAAGAAAGAATCGAAGGATGCCATGATCAAGGAATATTAGTCGATTATGAAGAATGATGTATGGGAGAAAGTTCCTAGATAAAAAAGGAAGTCTGTTGTGACTTCGAAGTGGATCTATAGGATCGAGCATGGTGTAGATGGTAGCATTGAGAAATACAAGGAAATATTTGTAGCATGAGGTTTATCACAGAAAGAAGGCATAGACTACGATGAGACATTTGCACCAGTAGCGAAGTACACTTATATTAGATATATACTTGCATTGGCTGCAATTAAAAGATGGAAGATACACCAGATGGATGTTAAGACAACATTCTTGAATGGTGTAGTTGAGGAGGAAGTGTACATAGAACAACCACTGGGATTCAAGACACATGATAGGCAGACTCATGTGTGCAAATTGAAGAAGACCTTGTATGGGTTGAAACAGGAACCCAGGACATGGTACAACGGGATGTATGGCTTCCTGGTGAGCTTAGGATTTACTAATAGTAAAGAATTCCAACCTTTAATTCAAGGTTGAGGGAAAGACCATTGATGATCCTGCTATATGTCGATGAACCGTTCCTAACAGGAGATGAAAAACTCATTATAGATGCAAAGAGGAGACTTGCTATTGAGTTCGAAATGAAATACCTAGGGATGATGCACTACTTCTTAGGCATGGATATGTGGTAGAGTGCAAATGGGATTTTCCTTAGTCAAGGAAAGTATATAGTGCCTCAATTATGAGGACTAGGCCTAGACGCAACATGAAAATGGGTTGGCTCTGTAGAAACTTTTGATGACAGATAGTACCATTCGATGAACGATAAGAAGATGACTATGGCAAAAACTATGATGACTCCGTGATGAAGACTAGACTATATGTGTTAATGATTGAGAGAGAGAGAGAGAGAGAGAGAGAGAATACCTTCCTAGTTAAGAGGGAGTGTTGATGTATTTGTAACTTCAGAATATATTTTGATGTATATTATCATTGTATGTTGTTGTACCCCCATTAGATATGTGTTTTCCTCCCTTCGGGATGTCATTATCGTGTATGGACCTTCAGGTACAACCATCATTGTAAGTCGGGGAAATAGTCCCTCGTGTAACGTCATGTAATGTATTTTTGGAGTCTCTCTACGATAAGTTGGCCCTGTTAGGGTAATAGGTCGGCCCCATTCATGTATTAGGTCAGTCACTTGAAAGGTATAAATAGGGAGGTGCCCTCCCTCATTTATACACATTTTCACTCACTCAAGATCGCATGAGTAGAGAGAGAAAGACAAGAAGGAGAGATACATAGTTGCAGAAGACTTCTTACTAATTTTGTTAATATTTTGATATAGTCTTTATGACTGAATTATTCTGAGGAAGTTTGTGGGGTTTTCTCCTTTATGGTTTCCCTGGTGAAAATATTTGTGTCTTGTGTATCTGTTTTATCTTATGCATCTTGTTGTACTTATTATTCTTTCAGACAAAGATACTAATCAAGTAAATTAGATTCAAAACACTAACGGTAACATGGGGGGTGTTTTCTTGAAAGGCCATCAACCTTATTAAATAATCTATTTTTTTCCATTGCATTCTTTGATTATCGAAACGATTTCTTACTTACATATCTCATGGATGCCATTAATGTGCAGATTGCATGTTTGATATGGATCTTTGTAACTTTTGGAGTGAAGTGATTTTGTCCAAAAGAGGAGGGTGTACAACCTCACATAACTCTGATTCACTTGTTTAATTTATAAGCTTCTTAATTCATAGCTTGTTTAATTTATGAGATGCTCAAGGTTTCCAAATCCATGTGCGACCATAAGAAAGAGTTCTAGTTCCTATTGATGATTCTTTACTCTTGAGAGCAATGCATTTGACTCTTTGTTTATGGACATTGGTTTTGCAGAGTTATTAGCTTGAAAAACAATAATTTATGTCCATTTATTTGATTTAGCAATCAAGAAGCAAAGATTTGAAGTATTGTTCCTTGGCTTCCCCATGTGGCAATGTGCCAAATTTTTAAAGTTTTATCTTGCTTAATATATCCAATCTTAGATATATTTTTCAGGTTGTCGACACAGATCTGTTGAAAGGGGTTCACACTCTGTTGACACCCTAACTCAACGATCTCCCTGAGCACTGACCCAGATAGGTTTTATCCTATCCAGCAACAATTGCGAAGCAGATGAAGTCTCACCCGAGATGTTCGAGGGAGAACTGTTGGAACCATGTTTCTGCAGTAAGGAGTATTTTGTGTGCATCTTCTGTTCAACTATCGCAGCATTACTTAGAGATCCATGCATGGGTTTTACTGTTACTTGCTCATATCATAAATCATCTAGATCACATGAGTACATTAGATCACAACATTGTGTTTACTCATGAATAGAGCAATTAGCATGACATCATTCGAAACACAAAGACATCACATCATTAAGAAATAGAAACCATATTGCAGCATTGAGTCATTCAAATCGCATCATTTAAAACAGGAAAAAGCATAAATACATAAGATAAAGAGTTTCCATCAACGTCCATTCATGTCATATTACTTTTTGCATCAAAACAGGTTCCTAGAAATCGTCCTCATAGTAGCGACAAAGAACAAAACATGGATCGATATTCCATAGAGATCAAGAAGATCATCACACATACAATCATGCTCTGTATATCTCCAAAACCATACATCTATTGATCGATGGATTGATATCTATTCCTACTACATTCCTACTTCTATATAGAGTCTTACACCTTTTACAAGATGGTCCACTTTACCCGACTCTCTAACTAATTCAGACCAAAAACTACAAAATCATGACCAAGCTGACTCTTTGTCAACTTTTCTTCCTTGCACAACATTCTTGGTGTTGCGCATCATCCTTGGTCTTGGGCACCTTTCTTCCTCTTTCTCAGCAAAATCACCTTCCAATAGGCCCCCAACATAATCTTGTAGCTCTCCCTTGAGCCACGTCAACTGGAAATAGTATATTCACTATTTTTTATTTTGAATTCTTCATATTGTTGCTTGACTTCCTCAACTTGATCCTTCCCTTTTTGTTGATCCCCGTGCATTCGTCCACATCCTGCTGATATGGATGTTCAACAAGCTTAGAAGTCACCTCTTTTCAACTCTCCTGTGCTGATTGAAGTGAATTTACTACCTTAAGCACTAATTGCTCTACAATTGAGTGGTGTGACACTGTTGACGCTCTCTACCCCTGGTTACGTGTTGTTGCAATGCCTTTAACTCTGTTGCTTTAGTGACTTGTACGACAAGGGGCATCTCTCTTAGTGATGTCCTCATCGCATCCAATTGTGCTTCTGCTTCCTGTAACTTTGTGTTCAGCTGCTGCAACTACTCATCTTGGACCACGCTACCCATTAACTACATGGTCGCATCCGTGATCAAATTAGCTTCCTTCTTACTTTCCTCGAGCCATGTTGCCGCATTTCAATGGCTCCTTTGCGCACTACAACTTTTTTTGGTGGCATGCTCGGGTTTAGTTGTGCTTGTAAATATTCGAGGTCTCCTTGTAAGTCTGCAATGACCTGTCCTAACCTCTGAGCTTTGGCCTCCATAGCCATGTCATCTGTTATATCTGGGACTTCTTGATAGGCAAAGGAAACCACTTTCTCAAGCTGTGCCCTATCTTCCCACAGCTGTGCTTTCTCCACAATCAGTATGTCTTGTGCCTATTTGAGGCACTCTATCTACTAGTTTTCCAACTCTTCCCACTCCTACGACTTTAGTAAGTGATCATCGATAATTTTCTTGTTAGGTATAACTCCCGATTCCAATTCAATATTCAAATGCAAATGCCTATATTTATACATTTCATGAGGCGGTTGATTACCAGCCTTTTCGCCTTCCTAT
>LPNX011118171.1:57279-77443 GCA_001517045.1 Pseudotsuga menziesii
GTCTTTATAGTCCAACTGAATCGATTTAGATTTATTCCTTGCTATGCAACAGGTACCACTCGAGCATTCCCAAAAAAGTAGAAATGACTCAACGCTGCTATTGTTAGGTTACGTTGAATTCTCAATAACCATATATACTTATATATATGGTTATAACAATATATAAATGAATAAATATGGCTTCTCGCTCCTCATATATATATATATACTTATAACAATATAAATGAATAAATGCCACGGGAAGATCAGTATATTAACGCAGGCTTGTATACTGCACAAAATATTAACGCAGCATATTAACGCAGTATATTATCGGGCTTTGAATCAGTATATTAACGCAGGCTTGTATACTGCACAAAATATTAACGCAGCATATTAACGCAGTATATTATCGGGCTTTGAATCAGTATATTAACGCAGTATGTTAACACAGTCATGCATGAGTGCCTCCACGCAGCATTAAAGGAGTGAGCCTTCAAACAAACAGACTATTCCACGCACCCTCAAAAATTTAGGGTTTCCACCCTAGCCTCAACGCAGATAATCTCCAGCATACATATTTTCTGCAGCTGTCTCCTCCAGCGCAGCCAGCGGCTCTTCAAACAGTCTCCACGTAGTTGATGAAGGCGTGACTCTCCACCAACGATCTAGGTTAAGATCACTGTGTTTCCTCCAGGCTGTAAGGTTCTTTAAAATCGCAGTAGAGGCACACAATATGGTTGTAGCATGAAAGAATTAGGGTTGAGCTCGCAGTCTCTCAACGCAGCATTGCAGTATCAACGCGTCTTCAGATATACTCGATCAATACTCAACGCAGTATCTTCCATACAGCCTCCTCCAACGCTGGTCTTCAGCACACATTATGTTGTGAACAGTTCTCTTCAATCTGTGCAGTCGCAGGCAGCAACCGGAGCTCATGCCCACTTGCCAACAGGGTGGAATATAGCAGCAGCTTGCCGTAACATAGGGACCCTCAGTGAAGCTATATCAATTCCAATAACCACTTCAATGCAAAAATTTGAAAAAACACCAGGCAGTAAGTCGATATCTTTTCCAAAGAGAGAAAAACACGAGGCAGCAATATATATGTATTTCTATCAATACTTCAACAAAGTTAAGGTTCGGGCTGGTTCTCAACATATATCACAATATATCAAAGTGGTGCGCAGTCTCCAATTGTGCGCAGTCTCCAGCACAACGCAGACTTCAAAACAATCACAGGTCGCAGCCTTCAAGCAAGGCTGCAGTCTCCAGGAAGGCAGCCTTCAAAAATTGATAGAATGACACAAAAAATACGCTGTCACTAAAATGGACAGTCTCAGCAATCTTAAACTTATGCAGAAAAATACACATACAAAACGTTGGTAGGGTTTAGGGTTTCCTCAGCACACAAACTCAATCATGAAGGAATTTGCATGCGACTCGACTGGCAGACTATGGAGCAGTCTGGCAGTGGAATGGCAAGCAGAATGCCAGGCAGAGATGCAGCAGGAGTTATGGCAGACATCCCTGCTCTGATACCACTTGTTAGGTATAACTCCCGATTCCAATTCAATATTCAAATGCAAATGCCTATATTTATACATTTCATGAGGCGGTTGATTACCAGCCTTTTCGCCTTCCTATCTATTCATATTCCTATTATTTATTTACAATAATCCTGACGGATTATTCTAACATTTCTTACGGTCAACCAGTTGATGACTTGCTAGATTATGCATCCGCACCAAAGTGTGTGTGGGTAATTCATTTACATCTAACGTGATTGTCTCAAATTGCTGAAGTGAGGCATTAACATATTCATTGTTGGTCTCCACTACCCACGACATAATATACACAATCCAGACCCACTTACTGGTACTTAACTTGCCCGTTCACTGCAACACATTTGCTTTGGGCACTTTCTCCAAAATGGCATTAACTAAATACTGCACTTGAGTCTTTACTTCTTGAAAACCTTCAGTTGACTGCTGCCTTAGATGCGCCTCAATCGTAGTGGCTACTGCTGTGATCACTGCTATGATGCGGTTCACCTGCTCATCTTCCATTGGCGCATTGTTGTTTGCTTCTCCTTGTTCCTACCTTTGCTTCATCCTTGTTTCTTCAAATTTTTGATCCATATTTGAATCCATTGGAGTCCTTGAAGATGCCTCCTATGAATCTTGTTCGCTTTCCTATACCTACGCTTGATCCACTTGAGCATCGGGTGGAGGACCCGCCACAACATCTGACACCTATTCAGCACTGATCGATGCTCTCCACTCCACGGGACAATCGTCCACTATCGCATCCATCTCCTCATCAGTTAACTTGTATTGGGTGGCTAACCACTACCTTTTTGGGTCCCTTCTGGCTTGTATGTGAATCACATGTGGGCCCATCACAAATCTTAGGACTCGTCGATACTTTTTCACCACCTCTTTAGATAGGCACATAACCTTCTCAGCTACGACCCGCAATGCATCCCAATATAGCCAAAATTGTATCGCATAATCCTTCAACTAATCCCTCTTGTTGAGATACCAGAGGTTTTGGTACCTCATGCCTTTACGGACTCAAGCGACCTCAACATCCATGCCTAGATAGTCCATGGGCTCCATCCATGCTACTAATGCAATCAAAATCAAAAACCATGAGTAAGTGAATAGCTGCTGACCCTCTTACACCAACATCACATCTTTTGTCAACTGGTTGAGTAAAAATAATGACCAATTCATTGGTACATCCTCAATGCACTGCTTTGTGCATGCGATCACCCCAGATGTACACTGATTGGGGAAATTCTTACGCACCACCTTAATGGCCAAAATATTTGCTGCAACATGGAATTCCTGATCATTGATGGTATCGACAACGTATGATTTTTTTATCCCAATCCATGCCATATTTATTCTTCAGCTTGGCAGTCAAATTCTTGTCATTGTCCATGCTGGGAAAGTACTACAATGGATCAGGTCCTTTCATGGGAAACCCAGTAATTTGTGAGATCAAATCCACTATGACTGGCACCTTCGTGTCTAGCCACAAGTAACCATTGTGAAAGCACATCAATAGATGATTGGTGCACACATTGGCTTTGACCAACCTTCCAAAGTGTGGCATGTGTATGACGCCTAAGAGCCTTGACCTTTGTAGTCCTGTCCCCCACTACCATGGTGTGTGTACTAGTGGGTCGCTATCTTTCCCATATTTTGACTTAAATGGATCCACTGTGCATTCGGTGTATGCCAGCAGATCATGATCACTATACTTCATTCGTGTCAAACACGACACAATGTTGAACGTGCACTGCATCCCCATTGGCAGTGCCGACATCCAAATTGGGTATCGCTGATTTTTCGTTATCTTCAGTCAAGTTTCACTAGGATTACATGGCAGAATAAATCCAGGGATGTTTGCAGCTGTCACTCCTCATCTTGTTGTGGAGTCTTCTACTCCAGTTGTCGATGACCAATCCTACACCGCTGCTTCTTCTTCTTCTTCTGCTCTATCTGATTTTCTCGTACTCCTCTTCTTTTTTGAGGCAAACTTGGGTCGATTGGCCCCCCTATTCTTTTGCGGAATCCATGGAGACTTTGTCTGCATGTTGACCCCTTCCTCCTCAATTGGTGTACCAATTGGTGGCAAATCATGGATACTCCCACTTGAAATCACGTGTGCCATCGCTGCAATCTCTCACAAGCTCTCAACAAACTCTCAACTATTCTCTTCAATTGCACTTTGCTATGCATACACAACAATCATAATGGTTCCTTTCACTCGCACCCCACCAATTCTTATAGCGTGGGAGAACCTATGCGAAATATTTCCAATCATTATGACTGAATCCACCACTTATCAACCGAATTCGTTGCCAATCCACTCAATCTAATGGTCTGATTCTCCATAAATGTGTGTCTCGTTCATTGAAACTGCCATTTGACTGGTATAAATACTACATTAACTCCTAGATTTGACCCTATCGTGTCCCTGCGGACGTCACCCCATTGCTTCTCGGCTGTGAATTCATCATTTTTCCTTGCGTCGCCACTAGATTCCAATGCGTCATCCTCCTCTTTACCACCTCTTGCATTTTTTTTTCATTGCATGATGCCTCAATCATCATGTCACATCGGGTCCTCTCAGTAGGGATTGAGCTGACTTCCATTCACTAACTTAGGCAACATCGCACCATCTAATTGTTGCAATTGTACCACACCTCTGTTGGTAATGAAATTGATTACATAAGGACCTAACCAATGCATTTGCAACTTACCTAGATGTTTCACAAACTTACTTTCATATAAAACACTATATACCTTCCTGTAAGTGCTTAGTTTTGACATGTCGATCATGCCATGCTTTCGGGTGATCCTTATCAATGCACTGATGAAATTCGGCAACGAACTGGTCTTCTATATGCACCAACGGAGTTAGGATATCTTACAGTGATCCTTCATCATCCATCCCTGTCCCTGCTGCGATGCGCAACCTTGGAACGATGTATTCCATTGGCATCACTGATTCTTGGCCATATACCAACTTGAATGGTGTCTTCCCTGTCAATTGCTTGCAAGTGGTTTGATAATCCCATAAGATTGTTGGAATCTTCAAATCCCAATTAACACGTCTCATATTGCAGACCTTTGTGAGCGCATGCTCCAATACCTTATTGAATGCTTTGACTGTCCCATTAGCTTGTGGATGATAAAGAGTTCTATTCTTATGTTGAATCTAGAATCCTCTGTCAATGCATTGATGGTGCGATTAATGAAATGACTCCCGTGATCGCTCATCAAGATATTTTTTTAACCAAATCGAGTGACAACATTGTCAAAAAGAAATCTTGTTGTCGTCACATTAGTGCAATACGCCACTGGTGCGGCTTCCGCTCACCTTGTCAAATAATATGCTGCTGTGATGATATATCATGCACATGTCCTTTTTCTTGGTGGTTTGATGGGTCCCACAAAATCCACTTCCCATTTATCAAATGGCTGCAGTTTTACCTGAGGTACTAAGGGCATCTCATCCCCTCATGAAGGATTCCCAGTTCTTTGACATACATTGCAACTCCTCACATAATATTCTGCATCATTATGCACAGTTGGCCATTAGAGGCCTGTGCAGAGTACCTTCATGGCAGTTGTGTGACCACGGTAGTGTCCTCCTACAACCCCTTCATGTGCTTCTTCCAATATCCTTTATTTCTCATGCGGTAGGACACACTGACATAGGATCTCATCAGGTCCCATCTTATAAAGCTGTCCAGCGGTTAACTGGAAATCCACAGCCCGAACAACCAATTGTTTCTTCTTGTAAGTTTTAAACCTGTGCATAGAAGCAAAGCATACAGATTCTTTTAAGCAAAATAGATATCACAACACATCCTTCACACATAAACATAGAGATTTAACCTAGAAACCCTTAACCAGGAAAACCATAAAACCTTGGAGCCACACCTCCTATTTTCTCTTCATTCCATTATGAAATCCTCACAATACAAATATAGGTATTCCGCAACATCCAAATACCCTAATCCGTTAACCCGGATTAGATAAAGACTCCAATCCCTTAACCGGGATTAAGTTACATATTTTTAGACAAATTCTTAAAATAGCCACCAACAACTATAAATAGCCATAAAATCAATAAATAGCCAAAAAAATTTGCTTGCTGCACTCGCATCGAAAATGACCCAATGGCCATTTTCGAATGGAAACAAGGCCTATGGCCTATTTTCGTCGAAGGTGCCTTTGGGATCACCAAGCTGCAGCACTGACATGCGCACCTCCCCTCCATATGCATATGCAAAGAATATAACATATACCCAACACTTCTGTTTGTGGTGAAATCCTCCGGGGCTGTTCCTATCATAAAAAAATGAACTATTTGATCATAATGGGCATTGATCATCCCAACCTTTAATAGTTGCGCATCCAGTAACCCATCCTTGATGATGGTTGGTTCTTTGCTTGTCTTGATTCGTGACAAGTGATTAGGTCTCGCATTCAAGCGACCTCGCTTTACAATGACTTTGAAATCAAACTCTTGGAAGAGTAGAAGCCAACAACACATATTCCCCCTCAACATAGGATTATTCACCAAGTATTTCAGGGAAGAATGATTAGTGAACATCTTGAAATGTCTTCCTAGCAAGTAGTGCCAAAAATTCTGCAATGCATAGACCATCGCCAACCCCTCTCTTTCATCCATCATATAGTTCCTTTCCATAGATGACATCTTTCGACTGGAAAAAAAAATCATATGATCAATATCCCCTTCACCTAGCTGTGCAAAAACCACTCCTAACACAACTGACGACACATCGACATGGACATGAAACTCTTTCGTCCAATGTGGAAAAATCAGTATCCGTGTTGTGACCATCTTATTCTTTAAGGTGTCGAGACTCCCTTAACAATCATGGCCCCATTCAAACTGCACATCCTTCTTCAACAACTTCTCCATCGGTATTGTGATCGCAACATATCCTTTGATGAACTTGCGATAGTATCATGTATGGCCCAATGTCTCTCTAAGTTGCTTCACATTCATGGGTGGAGGAAAGTTAACAATAAGTGCAATCTTAGCTGGGTCAACCAGTAGCCCCTCCTTATAGACAATGTGTCCTAACAACATCCCAAATGGCACACAAAATATGCATTTCTTGTAATTTAGCGCGATCTGATGTTGTCGACACCGCTCCAACATCATTCGTAGATTAGTGAGATTATCCCTTACCAACCCATACACCGTCCAATCATCCATGTATACCGCCAAAAATATCTGAATGAAGTCCTTAAATGTAGCAACTACGATCTTGGAGATATCACAGGTGCATTCTTGAGCCCAAACGACATCACCGTGTACTGAAAGCACCCCCATTCAATAAAAAAAGTCATCTTATGGCGACGTTCCTTGGCAATCTTGATCTAATGATAGCCGGAAAATCCATCCGTAAACAAGTAGATCTCCTGAACACCTACTCCTTCCAACACTTCGTCAGTAAACGACGTCGAGAATGGATCATGAAGATATGCATTATTGAGCTTCTTGAGATCGACACAAATCCACACCTCATCTGTCTTCTTGTCTTGGACGACCATTGGACTGGTCCACTCTGACTCTTTGATTGGTTTGATGATGCCTTTTTCAACATTCTGTCAAGTTCAACCTTTACTCTCCCCTTGTATCATGAATTCGGTCGATACGGATGCTGCTTCACTGGATTCACATATGGCTTCAGTGGGATTTTTATTTCTCCCAAATCTCCTAGGATCCCTTTCATTTCAGAATTTTTTTTTTGGAAAGAAGTCTTAATACTCATGCAAAATATTGATGATCTTTGCCATAGTTTCTTCATTCCAATAGTCTCCAATATTAGAGAACTTCGATTCCTCCTCTGTCCCATTGTTGACCTTCTGAATCTTCAATGTCTGGTGAACTTTGTCTATTAGCATTTCTGGTGCTGTGATGTTTCGACTCCCTTCATATTCTGGAATATTGATGTTCCTTGGGTCGTCTCCATCATCAGGTCCTCCTGTTACGTTATAACACTCCATCATCGACTGCATCATTGGTACCTCATGCAATTCCGCAGGTTATGCAACTGGAACTATCTCCAATACAACGTCGTGGATATGTTGTAGCGCACTATGAATTACTAGATCAGCATCTGCAAAACTGAATGTGTGACTGAAACAGATCGACAAATCCTCCCATGTTGTGATCTCTTTCCAGAGTTCTGCTGATACATACCAGTATCGTGGAATTTCATCCAGTGTGTGTACAAAAGCATGTACCCACTCATATTTTGGTCTTGAAATCCATACGGTTTGACATGCGATCAAGTGATCCTTAGAATCATTTCATCCATCATAATTCTTGACTTGATATTGTTCTGGTTCACCAAAACAAACTTTCATCAATCTGCGACACAATGACCACCCACCGATTGATTTCTTATGTGTCTCCCACCAACTTGCTAGAGTGGCCTTCAACGCCGCATCCAATGATAATAGTCATTGTGGTTCGGAGACCATATCTTCAAAGTCAGGAAGAAATGAGGAAAATTCAAAAATCCTTCGTATGTCGGTAACTAGACAACCTCCGTTGCGACCTGACATAGCGACTAAGTGATCCTTCCACAATTCTGAATTGATACCTCGTGCATCTGATTCTGCCAATTTTCCAGCGCATCATCAAAATCTGACGAAGAGTGAGCTTCACCATCTCAGCTCTCCATCTGCAGTGGGATGGACATAATCCTCTGAAATTTTATATGCATGGTCCCATCCTCCTATAACTTCTTCCTTGACTATTTCGACATACATTCTTCCTTCGCTTGGATCCATTAGGGCTATGAATATGATGTCGTGGTTCTCAAAAGTCATCACATGCTTCTTGAAGTTGATGACTACCAAGTTGTCATTAACCCATACGATCCCTAGTGATGCAAGATATGAGCTTCCTTCTTCAACAATCTTGATAAGATCAAAATCCACATATTTCTTCATTTCTTTAACTTCCACCATTAAGTGAGGTACTCGCCCAATTAGAGACACTATGACCTGATTGGCCAGTCGCAGCTGCATAGGGGACCAAACCAACTATGGTTTCCCCATCTTCTCCCTTGTCTACTTCATCAAAATGTTGACATATGAACCCATATCCAGAATAACTAAACTCACGTCGTATTTGCCAATATGGACATTCATCCTCATCTTCTTTCCAGTTTTCTTTTTATGCAGGGAATTTATAGCAGAATCTTGTCGACCCTTCTCTAATCGAGATAGAACACTTGTGATCTTAGGTAGCGCATCTAGATCGTTTTCCAATGATAGAAATCATTCAAAGAAAGTTTGTAGTGTACCATGCTGCCGCGATGGTCCTACTGCCAGTGTTGAATAAAAAGCAGGGGGCATTTCATAAATAGGAGAATTTCCCAGATATATTCTCATAGTCTCTCGTGCTTCAAAGAAAATATCCCTCTCAGTGTCGACATCAAAATGCACCTTCCTTCGATCCACTAATCGAACTTGTGGGATCTGACCACCATCTCTCATCGTCGCACCTCCGCGAGTAATGACTCGAACATCCGCAAGTTGAGGCCTTGGTTTCGCTGATATCTTCCAAACCGTTGGTCCTTGGTTTTGGTTCTGTGGCGGATTCACAAATTGGTTCATATTCTCACTCATGTTCTAATTCTAGTTCTGCGGTGGTGGAATATCCTTTGCTTGCCATTTTACAATTAGTTGTGGACAATATTCAATAGTGTGGTTTGCAGCGGTACAATAGGTACATTGTGTCACGTACCCATGCCCCATTATCATGCGGAATTAAAAATTTCATCAAGAACCTTCACTGTTCATCGAATACAGGTCATGGCAGTGAACCACATCTCAACATTTCCGACACTGTCACGCTCCCTTCTGCCTTCCATGGATTAATCCAACGATCTGCAAGGAAGGATATCAGAGGAGATCAAACGACGGAGAGAAAACACGATGGAAATCAGCGATCACAAGTGATCCCGCCAGTAGAACTAAATCAATGGTTAAGAATTCGCCTGCAAAAATCAACGGCGTGGAAAGCCCAAGATGCGGGGTCAAAAGTTACACAAAGTATCGATCTCACTTCCCACAGCCCGCATCCTGCATCCTGCATCGGAAACAAATCAATGACAGGGAATCATCCCTCGAAGATCGATGGCGTGGAAACTTAACTTGCGGGATTGGAAATATGGAAATAGCAAAATCGCGATCCCGCATCCCGCATCCTGTAAGTTGCGAAAAGAAACTTTGCAGAACCCAAAATCTGCGAAACAATGTTCTGCATTACGCATCCCGCAAGTTGCAAAAGGAAAATCCGCGGAACCAAAATCTACGAAACGACATTCCGCATCCCGCATCCCACAAGATCCTTAATCCCGCAAACTGTGCAAATGATAATTTCTAGCAGAAAACTCAACTTTTCAGCTGAATTCTTGGATCGATTTGATCATCAAGGCCATTACCAAATTGGCCAATCTACCCTGCAACTTAGTAAAATGAATTGAAGAAAAACATACATAGATGCCTTTAATTGCAGTTATTCAGGAAACAAAGCATAACTTAACATAACAACGTGTTCATCACATTCCATCAAGCAAATACAATGCAAGCATTACAGTTACAGAGAATTATGTGGACAAGAACACTTATCTTGAAGAAATCTTGTCCCACAACCAACTATGTTGCTGCAATGTTCCACCCAACCATAGGCCAGTGTGCTCCTTAAACTCTTAGCAACACTGCCACCCTTGAGCTGGGCATGATTTCCTACAGGGATAAGGGAACACTGGTAGACTCATACATAGCCAAGGATGCAATCAAACTCAACCAAGCCAACATAGTTGGGTTTCATAGGCTGCAAGGTAAAAACATCCCTCAGATGGGTTTCATAGGCCACTCAGCCAAGCCATCTCATAGTTGGGTTTCACAAACTGTTCACAGTCAAGCCAACTTTCATCTTAGGGACCAATCAAGCTAACATATGGGTTTAACAGACTGTACACATTCAAGCCATCTCACTGTTGGGTTTATCATGCTACCTAGCCAAGCCAGCATTAGCAATTGGGTTTATTAGACTGTCTAACCAAAGGTTACTTACCAGGTCAGGTGCAACAGACACATCCAAGCCAACAGATGGGTTTAACAGGCTACCAGCCAAACCATCTTTCTTGTTGGGTTTATCAAGCTTCTAAGGGAATGGACAGGAAGAACTGCTAAGCTAGTGAGCTCATCTACAGAGCTAAGGACACCTTCACAAGATCTATCTAGCCTGGATCCCCCTCTGCCTACACACCCAACACAAGGAAGTGCCCCCTTCTCTGCTCCATAGTCCCTCAGGCTACACCTTCCCTTCCAGTGCTCTTCAGGATGTGCATGGCAGGTTCACCATCCACTCTTATCTTACTGTGAGTTTCCACACCAGGTTTATCAAGCACATTCTACGCCTCTCCCATTACTAAGTCTCACACACAGTCAGACCCGAACCATGGTTCACAACACAACAACCACGGGGACACTCTACATCATAGGCTTACTCTGAACACGAGTACCAGGGCCTCATACACTCTGTAGTTTAGGATAACGCTACAACACAACAAATACCACAATGTCAAGGGAAAACATACTCGCAGAATGTGAAGGATACATACACAGAAGGAAAGCTCTGCTGTTCTCCTCTTCTCAAGAATTTGCTGCTGCAATTTGTACTTAATCTGCACATACATTTCATCCGTAGTAACATGGTTAACAATCTGCTGCCTCAACTCCGATTGGAAAATACTAAGAGATGCCACGCACATTTCCTACACCTTCCTGCTGAGTGCATCGGCTACCTTGATTCTCTTTTCCTTTTATGTGCTTGATTTCAAAATCAAACTCACATAAAAACTCCAGCCATCTAGCTTGCCTAGCATTTAGAGTAGGCTGATCGAACAAATACTTCGGACCGCAATGGTCTGTCCTCAGCTCGAATCTTCTGCCCATCAAGTAATGCCTCCACATCTTAAGAGCATGTACTATGGCTGTAAGCTCTAGGTCATGAGTAGCATAGTTCTTCTCATGTTCCTTCAACTTTATTGACTCATAACATACAACTTGGTTGTCTTGCATAAGGACTCCCCCAATCCCTTGACCACATGCATCAGTACACACCACAAAATCTTTCTCTGGGTCTGCAGCCTTCAATACTGGTGCACTGGTGAGAAGATTATTCAACTGCTGGAGGCTTTCTTCACACCTTGAGGTCCATTCAAACTTTAATCCCCTTCTTTTCCAAAGAAGTGATGGCATGTGCAACTTTAAAGAATCCCTAAATGAATCTCCCGTGGTATCTTGCAAGTCCCATAAAAGATCTCACATATGTTACATTTCTTGGAGTAGGCCAATTCATAATGGCTTCAATCTTTTCTGGGTCCACAGATATACCCTCCTCGAAGATAATGTGTCCCAAATACTGGATTCTATCTCTATAGAAGTCACACTTGTTGAGCTTTGCATACAACTGATGTTCCCGGAGCAATTGTAATGTCAATCTCAAATGCTCTTCATGGTCTTTCTCATTCTTGGAATAAACAATAATGTCATCAAGGAAAACAAGAACAAACTTGTCCAAATACTTGTTGAAGACACTATTCATAAGGCACATAAATATATCTGGTGCATTTTTGAGACCAAATGGTACCACTACAAACTCATAATGTCCATACCTTGTTCTGAAAGTTGTCTTATGAATGTCTTCATCCTTGATTCTTACCTGATGGTAACCAAACCTCAAGTCAATCTTGGAAAATACCTTCGCTCCTCTCATTTGATTAAAGATGTCATCAATCCTAGGAAAAGGGTATTTATTCTTCACTGTGACTTTGTTCAGTTGTATTTAATCAATACACAACATGAGTGTACCATCTTTCTTCTTTACAAACAGAATTGGTGCTCCCCATGGAGACACACTGGGTCTGATATACTTCTTCTCCAACAATTCTTGCAGCTGCATCTTCAGCTCTAACATTTCTGGCATGCTCATTATGTAGGGTGTCTTGGACACTAGTGCCGCTCCCGGTACAAGTTTAATTGTGAAATCAATGTCCCTATTTGGAGGAAGCCCTGGAATCTCATCAGAAAACACATCCCTGAATTCCCACAAGACATGAAAGTCCTCCAACCTAGGAGTTTCATTCTCTGCTGCTTCCAAAATATGAGTTGCATACAACTGGAAACCTTTCCTATAGAACTTCTTCAACTGCATTGCTAATACCTACCTCACAGAAATCACCTTTGGAATGCCTTTCACAATCCTTGAGTTACCTTCTTCATCCAAGCATTCAAAAGCCTTATTATAATAGTCAATATTTACTCTATGAGCTTCTAACCAATCAGTTCCAATGAGAACATCATAGGAACCAAGTGGTAGAACATTCAGATCTACACAAGTGCCCAATCCATTCATATTCAATGGACATTTCTCTATCACTTCACTAACCTTTCTCTTAGTTCCAATGGCTAACTTAACTAACCAAGATTTTCTATGCCTTACTTTCTTAAAAGAACAAATCTCAACTACGCTAGGAGTAATGTAACTATGAGTAGAACCATGGTCAATCAAAATAGAAACAGATTTCTCAACAATCTTACCTGCAACTTCAACCATAGTGGACTAGTGGTCTGCCTGGCGGTCCTCCAGTGCTGCATAAATCCTAGGGATGACCCTTGTTACTTGACCCATTGTTTCTACTTCTTGCATATTGTAAGTTGGCCTTGCACTCTCATTCTCGAGTGGATAATTCCTGCGCATGTGGGGTCCTCCACATCTCCAACATTGGAAAGGTTCTATGTTCTACTGTGGATCTCTTTGTTTCTCTCCCATCACTCTAGCTGGCTGCTTCTCAGCTTGTGATGACTGCTTCTACTGATTCCTGAAGCTAGAAGGTTTGAAACCTTTCTTTCTTTGTTCAAACTTCTCATTCTTCTTGTCCTTCCATGTCTTATGGTAATCAGGTTTACCTTTGCTTTTTCTCATAGCAACACTTAGCCTTCCTTATTGATTCTTCAAGAGTTCTAGGTTCATAAAACTCAATTATGTCTTTTTAAGACTGAGGCAATCCACTCAAGAAATGATGAATTTTCACTTTTTCATCCTTGATGTACCTAACATATCTCAACAGTTCTAGGAACCTGTTCGCATATTCTGCCATGGTCTACTGTCCCAGTCTCATCTCATGGAATTCCTTGATCTTGTCATCATAGTATCTGTCAGAGAGATATTTCTGCTTGAAATACTTCTGGAAGCGTTTCCACTTAAGTCTCCTTTCACTGATCTTCCTTACTTACTTGAAGTGCTCCCACAAAATAGATGCCCTTCCATTCAAACTAAATATGGAAACCCTTGCCTTCATGTTTCTCGAATAATCCTGAACTTGGAAGTACTTCTTTATCCCAAGAAGCCAAGCTTCATCCTCTTGTCCAGTCTTCACATCACCATCAAACCTAGGAGGTTTATCCTTTTTAAATTCATCTCGGGTGCGGTCCCTATGGGGCCTCTTTCTCTTTCCCTTGCGAGAAGAAGAGCTTGAATCCCCACTGGAATCGTCCGAGTCATATGAATTACTAGAAGTCCTTCTTCTCCTTCTGGTACTACTCTTACTGCCTTCGGGTTTCACTATACCCTTCCTAGAGTCTATCTTTCTTTACAAGTCTGTCAAACTTTGCAACATAGCAGTATTCAATTGATGTTGCTCTTCCTGGGCTTTAATCAAGCTTCTCATGGTGGCTGCAATATTTGGCAGTGTCTCTTGGAACCTCCTTCCATTAGAATCAATGTCATCATTTCCAACTCGGACATTTTCCCCCATGGCATCTCACGCACGCTCGTAGGAATCCCGAGCATCATATCCGCCATGGGTTCTCATGGATGAACCACCACTTACTTTTCCAAATGTACTATGAATCTACAAAATGTGTTACCAACACCATTTGTCAAATACACAATAATTCAAAATCAAAAGCATTTACTTACTGTCACCTGGCCTATTCGGGCCCAATGCTGCAACCCGTAGCTACGATACCACACTGTAGTGTACTAAAAAATGACATTAGCGGGTATTCTTGACTGCTCTCCAAACCATCCGGGCCCAATGCTACAACCCGCAGCTCTGATACCACGCTGTCACGTACCCATGCCCCATTATCATGCGGAATTAAAAATTTCATCGAGAACCTTCACTGTTCATCGAATACAGGGCATGGCCGTGAACCACATCTCAACATTTCCAACACTGTCACACTCCCTTCCACTTTCCACGGATTAATCCAACGGTCTACAAGGAAGGATATCAGAGGAGATCGAACGGCGGAGAGAAAATGTGACAGAAATCAACGATCACAAGTGATCTCACAGGTAGAACTAAATCAACGGTTTGGAATTCGCCCGCAAAAATCAACGGTGCGGAAATCCAGAGATGTGGGGTCGGAAGTTACATAAAGTCTCAATCTCACTTCCCGCATCCCGCATCAGAAATAGATCAACGACGGGGAATCATCTCACGAAGATCGACGACGTGAAAACTTAACTTGCGGGATTGGAATTATGGAAATGGCAACACCGTGATCCCGCATCCCACAAGTTGCGAAAAGAAAATCCGCGGAACCCAAAATATATGAAACGACGTTCCGCATTCTGCATCCTGCAAGTTGCGGAAGGAAAATCCACGGAACCAAAATCTACGAAACGACATTCCGCATCCTACATCCCACAAGATCCTTAATCCCGCAAACTATGCAAATGAGGATTTCTAGTAGAAAACTCAACTTTTCAGCTGAAATTTTGGATCGATATGATCATCCAGGCCATTACCAAACTGGCCAATCTACCCTGCAACTTAGTGAAATGAATTGAAGGAAAAACATACACAAATGCCTATAATTGCAGTTATTAAGGAAACAAAGCACAACTCAACATAGCAACATGTTCATCACATTCCATCAAGCAAATACAATGCAAGCATTACAGTTACATAGAATTATGTGGACAAGAACACTTATCTTGAAGAAATATTGTCCCACAACCAGCTATGTCGCTGCAACATTCCACCCAACCATAGGCTAGTGTGCTCCTTAATCTCTCAGCAACACTGCCACCCTCGAGCTGAGCATGATTTCCTACAAGGATAAGGGAACACTGGCAGACTCATACATAGCCAAGGATGCAATTAAACTCAGCCAAGCCAACATAGTTGGGTTTCACAGGCTGTAAGGAAAAAACATCCCTTAGATGGGTTTCACAAGCCACTCAACTGAGCCATCTCACAGTTGGGTTTCACAGACTGTTCACAGTCAAGACAACTTTCACCTTGGGGACCAGTCAAGCCAACAAATGGGTTTAATAGACTGTACACAGTCAAGCCATCTCACTGCTAGGTTTATCAGGCTACCTAGCCAATCCAGCATTAGCAATTGGGTTTATCAGACTATCCAGCCAAAGGTTACTTGCTAGGTCAGGTGCAACAGACACAACCAAGCCAACAGATGGGTTTAACAGGTTACCAGCCAAGCCATCTTTTCAGTTGGGTTTATCAGGCTTCTAAGGGAATGGGTAGGAAGAATTGCTGAGCTAGTGAGATCATCGACAAAGCTAAGGACAAATTCACAAGATCTATCTGTCTTGGATCACCCTCTGCCTACACACCCAACACAAGGAAGTGTCCCCTTCTCTGCTCCACAGTCCCTCAGACTACACCTTCCCTTCCAGTGCTCTTCAGGATGTGCATGGCAGGTTCACTAGCCACTCTTATATTACTGTGAAGTTCCACACCAGGTTTATCAAGCGCATTCTATGTCTCTCCCGTTCCTAAGTATCGCACACAGTCAGACCCGAGCCAGGGTTCATAAAACAACAACCACGGGGAGACTCTACATCACATGCTTACTCTGAACACGAGTACCAGGGTCTCATACACTCTGTAGCTTAGGATAACGTTGCAACATAGTAAATACCACAATGTCCACAGAAAACATACTCGCAGAATGCGAAAGATACATACACAGAAGGAAAGCTCTGCTGTTCTCCGCTTCTACACGATGATTGGGGAGTGTAGGTGATGAACCAATGATCGAATGAAAAATAATGATGATGAGCCAGAACGTGCCACAGCTCTAAAAAATATGAGTGTACGAAAAATTTGCGCAAACGTAGGGGTCAAACTGACATATGGTTCTAGTGTTTTCTTGTCCCTAAAAGCAAAACACAACACTCGAGAACTGGGTGCTCTACGCCATTTGAAATTTCCCATACCCTTCCCTTCCAAGCAATAACTACCTCAACTACCTTTTGGCAGAATAAATGGTTTTGGAAGAAAAGACAAGAAAGAGGGTAGTTGACAGTTCTGATGGGTTCTCCCCATGACATATGGCTTTTACCCAAACAAGTTCAAGGTTAACATTCCCACCCCCTTATCCTTAGGAAAATCATGCCCCCATCTCATTATTCGTTGCATTGACATAGCTGGCCATGGGTTTTCATTATATTGCATATTTACATGATGTTTACAAATATGCTTGGCTTAGCACGGAAACCATAGGAATCAACCATGTTCGCCTACATACCAAACATCAATCAATGACAGGGCCTTGTCCTTGATCTCCTTGTCATGATTAGATATAATATTTACATCATATACATTTATGCAACGGGTTCAAAACTAGGGTGTTACACATTGTGACTACATATTCAAGAAATCTCGTTGGTAGTGTCCCAATACTCCACAAACATTTTGCAGGTCCACGACCTCATCCTCCTCCTCCAAAACCTCCATTCCGTCCTCCTTGGAATCCTCCGCGGAAGCCTCCTTGCTGCTGATACTGCGGTTGATTGAAATACTACTTCTACGGGGGATTCTGTTGTTTTTGAACATACTGCAGTTATTGCAAATCATACTGCGGCTACTGTAGATCATAGTGTGGCTTCTGCAGAGCATACTGCATCCGATTATACTATGGTTGCGTTGGAGCAAACTGTGCTTGTGGTACAAACCGTGGTTGTGGCTTTGGTACAAACTGCGGTTGCAGTGGTGGTCTCTCTGTCAATCGATGTTCTTCTCCCTTAATGTAGTATGCAGCCATTGTCCTTTCTTGGAGCAGTTCATATGCTTGAAAATCCTTGTCTTCATGACCAAGAGATCAAAAAAAGGTACAATAAAAATTCGCAGGCTTGGATACCATCTTCTGAAGATACACATAGTCTTTGTGTCGATGTCTATGAACCTAACAGATGCAACACCATGGTAATCTAGCTTGACTTAGTGGATTTGGAGCTCTTGACAACAATTAATTTAAAAAATATGGGAATTGATTGTTATGATTCCCCTCCGTGTGACATACACCATACCTCCTCACAATGCTCTCTTCCCTTCTTGATATATTGCAATTGGATCATCAAATTTTCCAATTGTGTTTAGATATGATTCATGCCAGCTCCATTTTCTGAAACTAGTGAAGCTTCCATCTTCATTACAATCTCCAGAGCCTCACTTTGTGTCGCAATCTTCTACTACATCAATAGTATTATGATATGTGGTACTAGCGAAACGATGAACCAATCTTTGTGTTGTACATCGCTCATTCCGAAACTGAATTTCACCATCAGCGTCTTAAATTGCTAATCAAAATCCCAGACTAATTCATTAGGATATTTCTTGATTTCTTTAAGTTACATGATATATTGTGATTCAAACTTGGGTTTTCTGAATTCTTTGATCAGTTCGGTTCTAATTTCTGCTAGAGTCTTCGCTTGGTTCCCTATCATAACTTGCATAAAATTCATGTATCAGTCCAATGCATGCCCTTGAAAAGTTGTCGCCAATTGACCCTTCTTAATATCCTCATCTAAGACTTGTTTTACAATCCAGACTGCTTCACATAGAAACCAATATTGTTTGAGATCCTCGTCCCTGATCCCATGGAACAGAGGTAACTTTACATCATCACCCACCATCCTGGGCCTTCTTCCTACGTTCGTTGATCCACTACTATTAGTGTGTTGATGACACGTTGGGAAATTTGGTGTCGAGATGGTATTTCTTCTTGAGTGTGATGTAGTGTACAGAGGTGTAGGTACGTCACTACTACATTGCGATCCAAAATCCGACGGCGCGTGGATTTTTTCTTTTAAACCTACCAAAAATCACAAAGATATATTTTTTTTTGTAAATGTGGCCACACATGTTGGTTAAGCGACGGATATTGTCATAACCGTCGCTTAACCGACGGCGCGTTGGTCAAAAAGGTCATTCAAAAAATCAAAGAAAAAGCGAAAGTATTTTTTTTTGTAAATGTGGCCACACACGTCGGTTAAGCGACCGATATTGTCATAACCGTCGCTTAACCGACGAAAAGGTCATTCAAAAAACCAAAGAAAAAGCGAAAGGGCGCGCGGGAACCATCCATTTTCTCACTGGCTTGGCTTTGGTTTCTCAGAAGCAAGATTCGGAGAGAGTGGAGCAGAGTAGCTCCCAACAATCAGAATGACCTCACCTCAAGTTGCATTTTGTTACTATTCTAACTTAGCACTCTATAAAGTTTATTCCAATAGCAGCTTGGTTCATACTCTGCAAAATAAAATTTCACGGATCCCATGGATAGATTTCAGGGTTTTTGAAGTTTCTTGTATTGTATGGCTTCAATTGTTCCAATGGATTTGCGATTTTTATGGTTCTTGTTATATAATGGTAGAAGTGTCTCAGACTAAATGTTAAGTTAAAACTAGTTTATCAACATATTTAGTAATTGGAGCAAGTTAAATGTAGACAAGTTCATTTTTTTCAGGGCTTCCGGGACAAGGCCTGATTTTTATTTTATTTTGAGATTCAGAAGATAAATGGGGCAAAATTATATGGTCATTGATGTACAAATCAGTAACCTCCTGGCGATTAGGTGTTGGAACGCTTTCGAAGACGACTGTATTTAATACAATGCACAATGCTTGCCATTCAGAGACCCCGAAACCCCCTTGCACATCGTGGGATCATCAAAACAGGAATGTTTTGCATAAATGCCATCAAAATGCATGCGGGCACTTCTCTGGCTATATACACGGTTAGTATAATCGCACTTAGCCTCTGGCTGTATTAACGGTTAAGTTCCATATGCCACTTATTCTCGCTTTGTAGGAAAGAAAGGAATTAATGCACTTGCTATATCGCTTCCTCAGCTCGTTAGTATGACCCTTGTTACAACTGTATAGAATCCTGTCCTTCTGGGCACATTTAGCATGAGTTTTATATCCCCTTTTGGGCACATTCTAGGCAGAGACTTAATTAAATCACTGGCGGTAGCAAAAATATAAGTTCATTTTGAGAGTTTTTCCACTGAGATAGAACAGTCTTTTGACTCTCCCAATTTGAAAACAGAGGCTCTATGAATAGGGGTTAAAAAGGGGGGGCAACAGATGCAGGACAGGTTTCAAACTATCACACAGTGGTATCCCTTGACACACAGCTAATATATTTGTATTCAAACCCCAGCCCTGTCTGTGCATACCAAATCTAAATACATGGACTGCGTCCAAGAACTTGCTAAATACTAAGTGGATAGAGATCAAGAAGGCATTAAAGACTTGGCACATGAAATTGAGCTTCAGGGTT
>LPNX011118171.1:77677-186394 GCA_001517045.1 Pseudotsuga menziesii
TGAAGTGAAGTGCAGTACACGATAGTATTTGGAATTGAAGGTTTAACTGCCGATTTTGACCAATTCAACCCCCCTGATCTGTCAATTCCCTATTTTATCCACTACACCCTTGTGTGTCCATTGGATTGTGTTACAACTTACAACTTTCTGCAGTGATCTAGTTATTAGTTTCTCTGATTTGGAGTAGTAAGTTGTTCTGCAAGTAGTTGCTGCAGTGCAAGGTTATTTCCCACCATGGCCATTATAAGAGTGTGTGTGCTCTGTTTCAACCTTGATTTTCATTGAAAGTTAAAATTTATGAAATTAGAAAATATGTGAAGCACACTTATTTCTGTTTAATATCCTATCTTTTCCATGCAGTGATGATTTGCTGTTAATTTCTTTGCCGTTTTATGATGTATTCTCTGGAACAGCTCTTGAATGTTGACACCAGCATTTTGTGGGCACTGACATGGGCTAGAAAGCCACTGAAAAAGAAGTGGCTGAAGCATATCATTGCTCCGGCCATGGATTATTTGTCAATACTTTTGTCAATCCGAGGAGAAATCTTTATTTGAATGGAGTATACCCTTACTACTTTGGACAACTCTCAAATGGTTGTCGATTGCCCTCTAAACATTGACAGTTGAGATTATTCAAGGAAGGAATATGGAATCCTTGATTTTAGGTTTCAAGGAATTTCTCTTCTCTGGAGGAATCCTAGCCCGAGCCTTTGAGCCAAAGACCCTGAAGTGAGAAACATTTGGATTGTGACCAAACCAAGCCTCATGTGGTGTTTTTACATCCATTGATTTGTGAGGAGTTGTATTTTGAACATATGCATCACAATTAATGGATTCATACCATATCTTAGGATTTAAATCCTTTGCTTCAATCATACAGGTTTCCATCTCCTTGAGAGCTATGTTCTTGCGCTTTGCCACACCATTTTGCTGTGGTGTGTAGGGGATCGAATGTTGCATTTGGATGACACATTCTTCACAAAGCTGATGCAAACTCTTGTTCACATACTCCTTTCTATTTTCAGTCCTAAGGATCTTGATCTTGTTTCCACATGCATTCTCAACCATGGATTTCCAAACTTTGAGAGTCTCAAAAAATTCAAATTTGAGTTTGAGAAAGTATATCCAACAAAACCTTGAGAAATAATCTATGAAGGTCAACACATATCTTGATTGTCCATATGAGGGTGTATGAAGAGGCCCAATAAGATCTAAGTGCACCAAATCAAGTACTTGGATAGATCTTCGTGCTTTTCCTTTCTCATAGTTGCGTTTTGTATGCTTTTCCACTACACATCCTATGCATGTGCCATTGGAGATATTGATAAAAGGAATCCCTTACACCATGCCTTCTTTTCTCAATGCATGGAGGTACCTATAGTTTAGATGGCCATACCTATCATGCCACAACTTTATTGTATCATTGGGATGAGTTAGGAGTGCATTCCATCTAGAGTAGGGAAGGAAATGAGAGAACTTGTACATCCTTGCTTGATGATCAACAAACCCCAATGCCACCACCTTGTTTGTAGAGATTTCTACTATCTCCATTATGTCTGGAGTAAATGTTACTCTCTTGTATTCACCAGTGTGATTCATTTGGTACACTGAGAGTAGGTTTGCTTACAAGTTTGGTACAAACAAAACATTATTGAAATACCCCTCATCGAGATCGATCCTGCCAATCCCTTTGGCTTGGATCTCTGAATGATCACCCATTCGAACAGTTGGACCACTTTTAGAGTACATGGATGAGAAGAAATATTTTATAGAGGACATATTCCTGGAAGATCCTGAATCAATGATGAAGGAAGAAGAGTCTGAATAACCAACAACCAATGCATGACACCTCTCCGTGTTGTTTGATCTTGAACCATCATCCTTCTTCCTTGCACCCTCGGGCAATGGGATGTTGTTCTTCTCAAGAATCTGTGCCATCATGTCCATGGTATTATTCATACATGCACTCTATGGATGGAAACCTTTGTGACAGTAGGTCCATTTGGTCTTCTCCTTCTTCTTCTTGTCCTTGTCCTTGCAAGGATTCGAACCCCCATCTAAATATTTGGGTCTTTATTGCTTATTATTATCCTGCTGCTTTGAATCCTTATCTTTGTTCTTGAATTTGGATGGATTCAAAAATCCTGCAGCAAGGTATTGATCTTTACTGGATTTGATGGTTCCCATTTGCACTAGCTTATCTTGTTCTTAAGTTAGCGACTCCATGAAGTCATCCAGTGAAGGCATGCGCCTGTTTCGAGCTGTGAGCTTACTAGAGTGGAAGTTCTTACAAACACTGAGTAATATGGACCTAGCTTAGAAAGTATGGAAAATATGAGTTGTTCCTCCTTCTTATCTATGCCACATTGCTTTAGATGAAGCACCAATGATTTGAACTTGGTGAACTTAGTCCTGGATTGTCTCAAAATGAGTTGGACTAAATGAAATTAGCTAATTTCAAGCTAGTGACCTATCATTTCATCGGTCTTCCTAAAAAATGCCTCAAGATTGAGTGATACTTTGTTTGGATTTGATATAATATCTACATGAAAGATTAAGTCTCTTGAAATGTTGAGACAAAGCATTCCGAATGCTCGATCAAGCCTGTTGAAGAACTTTGATTTCTCAACAACAGAGTTTGGTTCGACCTCAGTCCCCATGGTGACCATGTATAGGTCTTTTGACCTCATTTGAATCACCATATTGGCCTTCCATTTGAAATAGTTGAATGGGGTCAACAAAACATGGGTCTACTCCATTTCTGCTTGCACTCTTGGTGACAAACTGCTAATTGTACCTGCAATGCAAACACTCGAATCTATCTAGAAAATACCTCAAATAGAAACTCAAACACTATGGATTTGATTTCCATTCCCAAATAGCTCTGATACCATGTGATAATTGATTCACAGTAGGATCTAGGAGCCAAGGAAACTCTCACAATTTGATATTGTTCACAAAATATGCACAAAATAACTGAAAGAGTGAAAATATAATACACACATGAAGTCAATAACATATATTATTATGAATATCCAACATGTAACTATGTATGGAAAATATATATATTACAATAGGGAAAAATCATGAGGCCTTGGAGGCCATCTGGATGCATACAAGTGTCAACTCATGATTTGACCCTCAACCCCCCCTAGGTGGACCAATCAGATTCCTAATCATCCAAAACAGTCACGAATGCATGTGTGAACGATGGTGAGGCATGATGTAACATAAATGGAGTCATGGGTGAGCACATGGGTGAGTGGGAGTGTCCCAAGGAGGAAATAAATTCCCAAGGAAGGTAAAAAATGACCACAAACATGCATTAGCACCTAAGTTCAAACACAATCCTTGATTCTGGGAATGGGGGAGTGCATGTTGTTTGAATGTCATCAATGAGGGTTCCTGGGTTGTTAGAATGATCAACTTGGATCACCTCAACTATTAGAATGATCAACCAGGAGTGCCTCAACTATTAGTAAATGATCAATATCCCTAAGTCTAGACCATAGAACATTGCATGGAAGCAAATGAAATGTGCCTAAGGTATATGACCAAGGCACTAGGGTGGATTATTTATATAAAATGTACACTAAAGAGGAGAATCTTGTCCTCATGGAAAGAATGAATAAAGGTATAAATCCTTTCACTACAAAGAAGCTCTTCCATTGAAGTGAATAAATGATTCTGGTATTCTCTGCAAGGGTGCAAAGATCAAGAGGGATCCCACACAAATCAATAAAAGATAATTAATTTATATTTTGAATGTTATATGCTGTAATAAATCATAACTAAGGGTTTTTTAATATGTTTCATGAATTTCATATAGAGATCTGTATTCCTGGACTTTGGAATTGTGTTGAGCATATACATTATTGTTTGTCTTTTATTAACATATTGTTGATATCATGAGTCCATATTATGTGATATGGTATAGGACTGATATACTACTTATGTAGCACTGATATATACTTATATAGTACTGATATAAAGATGAAAATTTCCTTCACAATACATGAGATAGAGGGTTGCATGCTTGCTTTACGAGTTGTGAATATAGGATTGTATGATTGGTCATAATATATCAGATAGAGGGCTTCATGCTTGTTTCATGAGATATGAATATGGGGATGCATATTTCCTTCATAAAATATGAATTTTTGAATTGATATAGGACTGATATAGGGTTTCAAAACATCACATAAGATATGAATGGGGTTATGTCCAAACATTGATTTATTCTATGCACATAATTGTGTGAACCATTTCCAATATGTTGAAATTTTTCATGTGATTACATTTCTTGGTTATGCAATGTTATTAATCATTTCAATAATTTTTCTTGTACGGAAAAACATATGCCATGAACTACAAGAAGAGAATGACATGGAGCCATTCTAATGGATAATATTGAAAGAAAGCACATTGAGAGGTTTTTATGTTTCTTAGGAAGAAGACATAATAGAAGCCCTTATTCTATTGGAAGAAATGTAAAGACTCTTGAAGGTAATGTATTTATCTTAATTATATTCATATATTTGTTAGATATAGAGGAGTATGTTCATATATGTGTTAGATATAGAGGAGTATGAGTCTCCATGATGGAAGACTAAAATTTATGATTCTCGCATCCTAGATGTTGATAGGGAGAAGCTAGATTTGCTAACTCTTGGAAAATCAGTGGAACTGGTTAAATAACCTCATGCTATGTAGAAACCATGTATGGTACTCATATTCATGAGGAATCTGTATGTAATAATCTTGGATGATTCTTAAGTTTAGAGGTGTAACAATCATTAGATAATATTTCCTTTTGTTGAGAAAATGTTCAGTAGAGTTCTTGAAAGGATTAAAGAACAATGGATTATAAATCCATGATCACACACATAAAGATAAATCTGATTCTTGTTCATATTTGTATGATCTCATATATATATATATACAGGTCCTAGGATTAGTTATATGCTTTACAATCAGTACATAGGAATGCACAACAAATCATGTGTTGTGTAACCTAATTGGTACTAGTGTATGTGGATTCCGACATGTCTCAGTTAGTGAAAGTAAGTTTCACAGATATATGGATTCTGACTCGTACAATGATCGAGAAAGATCACATCAAAGATGTTTCCCAGATAGAGCATATTGTAAAGCAGTAAAACTTTACAAATTTCCTAGTTACTTATATTTGAGACATGGTGTAGAAAGGAGTTGTGTAACTCTTGTACATATCCATGGATGAGCAGAATTTCCAACATATTTACTAAGCCTCTATCCAGAACAAGCTTGGTATAGTATAATAATACTCTAGTTGAAGAGGGAATATGTTGTATATTCACAGGAAACAATACTTAAAAGTCCCCAAACTAGTTAGTCACTATGCATGACTTAGGAAAACAAGGGATGTGATATCTTGTGGAGAAAATCCACTTGAGCAAAGACATGGTCAAAGTCTTGGAAACATTGGATACTCAAGAAGAGTTATAGGCTGAAATATCAGTGAACAGTTAAAGCCTCTTGGAGAGGTTAGATAGACATATAGTTGGTTATGTGGGGTACTATGATATGAAATCACCATGAAAGAGATAGGGCCTTGAATAACATCGTAGAGAATGGAAAGATCACTAAGAACTTCTTTAGATAGTAGAATATTCTTGAAGTCAACAAATGTTGAAAATTGAAAGAAACGATAAGAATTTCTTTCTGCATGATAATTACACATTTAATGTGTTGTTTCTGATGGGGATGAAATCTATAGTTTCTAGTTTTGAGAAACTGCATTCTAGATCGGATCCAAATGATGCTACTTTGAATAAGTAACTGGTTGGTCTCTTAAAGTACATAACGGATATGTTATTTTTTATGCTTGCGGATACGCATATGTTTGAAGCACCTTTGAGGTACATTATAATAGGTTCCTTATTGTATTTTGATACATAGTAGACCTATTATATAGGATGGGATTAGCTATGTGTATTGTGGTTAGTATTGCATAAGCTAAATGTATTTTGTGGATAGTACTACCCGTTGAGGAGTAGTTTAGCTTGGGATGCTACATACCAGGGTGAAATATTTGAGTCTTCAGTTATTAGGTGTTAATATTCAAGCTTTCTGAAAAACCCTATGTGTTATGATAGAACACATTGAGATGAAGTTTTACTTCATCGAATTCATGTTCATGTAAAAATAAAATTTCAGTACATAGATACTGATAAGTAGATTGAAATTTGTGAACAAGATGATGTTAGTAATGATGTTGAGATACTTTTGAGATAATCTTGGTATTGTAGGAAATTCCTTATAAAACAGAGAATGTCTCCCTCGTTGAGAGGGAGTGTTGATTGTACAACATCAAGAGTCATTCTCCAAGAATTGTGTGGTATCAATTCAAGACTTTGTGTTGTATCAAGTCTTATCTATGTCCTCATGTATTGAGGTGGATTCCTATAATGTGGTCTTGTGTTGTATAAATACTGTGGACTTGTGTTGTATCAAATATAGACTCGTAAGGTATCAATTCAATGATTCTCATAAACGATACCCTATGAGAATGGATCTCCAATTGAGGAGATGATCTTGTGTTGTATCAAGATTGAAGTCTTGTGTTGTATCAAGAATATGGACCTCCATATGTTGAGGTGGTTATACTATGTGATATATTGCTAATCATGGTCACTGAGTGCTATAAGTCTCCTTTAGGGCTTAGATATCCCTAGAGTGAATTTCTTTAGCATACAATTATATGGCCCAAGTTAATATATATGATCATTAGTATGTATGGAATAATTATTCTAAGTATGATATGATAATATGGATAAATAATACACATATGGACCATGCATTAATTATTGAATGATAATGAGATAAAACATAGAGAAAGAGAATTCGAATTTCCCATGCAAATGTCTGAGTGAACTCAAGTTATAAAGCTTAAGTAAAATATGAATGCATCAGTCAAAGCATCCGTTGAACTATTAATGAATGCAATCAGTTAAGTAAATAAGAGCTTAATGTTCATCAATCGACATGGATCAATTAACTAAAGAGATCCATGCAAAAGTTAATAATAGAAATTGTGCATGGATGACACTAAGAGTGAAGCACCGATGACACTTTAGTTAGCTTGTTAAGTAAATGATCAACAGTCAGTTAAATGTTGAGTTCAAGTAAGTTAAAATCAAGTTCAAGTCAGTTAACATTCAGTTCAAGTAAGTTAAACACTTAGTTCAAGTAAGTTATCATTCAATTCAAGTCAGTTACCATTCAGTTCAAGTAAGTTAACTTTTACTTCAAGTCGGTTAATATCCATTTGAAGTCAATTGACATTCAGTTCAAGACAATTAAGATTTAGTTCAAGGAAGTTCACTTTGATTTGAAGACAATGAGCATTTAGTTAAAACTAATTGAGGAAAGGAAGGGCACTAATGTTTGCATGGAGGGAGTTCTAGTTAGCTCCTCCTTGTGAATGAAATATGTGGTGCTCTGAGTGTGTTTACTAGGCCTCCTATACGCTACCTTATGCATGTTAGGGTTTTGGGTTGTTATTAATATGCTAGGCATATGGAAAATTCAATACAGTTGCATACAACTGTTTTTGCAGGGTTGCATTGGATCTCTCTTCTCTACTGCGATGGTGATATCTCTTATTGATAGATCTGCTTATGCGTTGTAAGCCATTCTCTACAAATCTATCTATCATACTTAAAAAATTGCTGGGTTTTTCATCCTCCATGTTTGGAGGGTTTTCCGAGGGTAATCTTGTCTCTCATGTTTGATTGATTTATATGGCTGATTTATGGAGTCGATTTATATGGCTGATTTATGAAGATGATTTATGTGGATGATATATTTATGAGATGCATATGAAGATGATATAATTATGTGGCTGATATATTCATGAGATTCATATGTGTATTATTTATGAAATACATATGTGCTGAAATTGATTGATAAAAGTTTTAAAGTTCAAGCTTGTCTAATTTTTCTCAAACATCAACACTTAAAACCCCAATGAGATTCCTTCATGTGACATTCTATTAATTATTACTCTATGCTTCTATGTTTCATCTTGACGTTCTTCACTGAGCATTTGGTTTATTGCACCAATATTAACGAGGTGCTTACAATCCAGTATGGGGGATATGTTGTAACATGAAGCTGTGTAATGTTATGCAATATGTCATTCCCATTAAAAAATAAGTAAAAATGAAAATGATGTTTGCTTAAACAATATATATATATATATATTGATTGATTGATATTAAACCTAGATACATCAACCGACAGGGATCAAATATCTTGAGATGGAGATTTTTTCTTAATGTGTAAAAATTTAAGATAAAAAGAATTTACACCTCAAGAAAAATTGGGTCACTCTCGGTGCTTGATATATCTAGGTCTGAGATGGATATATGCTGCTACACAATACAAATGGTGTTCTCCTAAGAAGTGAAGATCATGTTTGATTTATATTTCAAAACAAGGATAATTTTAGGGGCGAATTTTAGCCAAGTGGGCTATTTTTCCATATTTTTATCCCAAAAAACATTCGCCATTTTGCATTTTTTGAAGCCATGTTTCGCCCAATTTTGATGGGGTAAATTTTTTTACCCTAAAAATTGCCAAATTATTATATAAACGTTATTAAATCCTTAGAAATTAAAATATTTTTTGAAAAATATCGCCAATCATTTTATAGTTGGCATTTTCAGAATTGGTAATATTCGCCAACATTTATACACTTCTAAATAAGTATGGTTCTTTAAAATCATCCCTGTTTCAAAAGAGAGCATGTAGGGTGCTACCAATATTAGCACAGGTAAACAACTATAAGGGTTTACAAAGACTAGTAGGTGAGTGCAAGGAACTACCAATATCTCATGAGGTGGAAAGAATAGGTATGGAGTATCTAGGTGGAAAATTGAAGTAGCTGAATTGATGGCCAACAATGCATTAATTGTCATCCAACAAATCTAAACTCTTGTGAGTAGAAAACAACTCACATCCATAATACGCTTAAGAGGGGGGAATGCCTTAGAATGAAAATAGTGTTCATTTTAATACTTAATTTTATATAACATAAAATGTATACAATTGATCCTAATGATGTAAAGGAACAATGTTTAAATGTGAAATGTTTGAATGTTTTGTGAATTTAGTACAAATATTGCTTGATAAATAATAACTAACAATAAAACATGAATTTCTATCATTATTGAATAATCTATTTCTAAATAGTACCCATAATTATATGCCATTCATTAATGTAACCATACAAACCACTCTCTTTGATTCTTAGATGGCTACAAAAAAATAATTATTATAATGTAATGATTTTCAACATTCCATAAACTTCTCCCAGAATGAGGGTGAAGATAGTGAGGAGGCAACGTGGAAAGCGAGACACATGCAAAGGGACGGGATGACATGTTTTCACAAGTGGGAATTTATGAAGGAATGTGGTATGGAGAGTTAGATGGCGCATGCGGGTGATCACCAAATTTCGTAGAGGTACGACAATGGATCAAAAATATGTGTATGCCAGAAAAGGAGGTACAATATTAGGATGGTCGTGGACAAAAGAAATTATGGAAGGTGGTGTGGAGCGCTCTTTATTTATGGGATTGAAATGGAAATGTTGTCGTCCATTATGGAAATTCATGGTCATGGATCCTCTGTATCCTTGTCCTATGCATCGTATTCATAAATGATGAAAGGTGATAGCCATTGGATTCATGGACTATGGTGTGAGATTCTTGTACAGAACCGAGAAGAATTATGTGCATTCTTGTGCTCTTGTTGGGTGGGAGATGGAACCTGTGAGGAATTCGGGCGAATAAGAGAATGGGAGAAAGAGAAAGGAAATATGTGAGCAGACCGGGGTAGCACAGGTTGCATGGAATTATCATATGTCCATTCCCTCGTCAATTCGAGTGGATATGCAAATAATGGAGGATATGGTCTGGTGTGAGGTTCTGGAGAATTCTCCTTCCCTAGATTTCGCGGTACCGGAGAGCTAGATACGAGACTTAGGACCTCGAGGGATTGACAAGGTTTGTATGAAAAAATTGTCACATTGTGTTGGTTATGCTACGATTTGACACTCCAACGAGTTGTTGACAAAGGTTGTCAGTTTGTACTTCTATTTGAATTAATAGAAATACTATTTTGTCATCCAATTTCATGTGAACATGTTATATATAATTCCATGGGTGTATTTTCTCAATACATGTTTAAATGGATTATTCTAACATTTTAGGAATATATTATATGCTTGGATGTATTTGTTGTTGAGGACAAGTTGCAGGTTTCAAGCATTGGATTGAAAGATCAAAGGAAAACTTCTTCAAACTTTCGGTTGAGGTATGGGCATTTGCTTTCATTGTTAGCATTTACGTTTATATAACATATTTTGGAATAGAGTTGATTTATGGTGTCATCCTATCTATTGTGGTCCAACCTAATCCATAAGAAATCTTCTTCGTGACAGAATCGGAAACTCCGTTGGGGAAGTCTTCTTTTTGTTTGGGTTTTTGGGTGCATTTATGCTTATAGTCATATATTGACAGTTCCTTGGAGTGATTTTTCCTTAAGATTGATTTTTTACCCCCTTTTAATTGTATACGTGAGTGACAATGTTCAGAATCGTGTATATATGATGGATGTCCTTTGGTAGGTCATGTACATACGTTGTTGTTCTCTAAACAGTCGCGTACACCTCATTTTTTGCTGATATCTTGATTGGAGGGATTGTTGGGTGGGTTGTGAGAATTTTCAAGTCTTCTAGGGTTCCTACATTATCTGTTGGTTTCTTCGATTCTGATTGGAAACTCCTTTTTATTATTTTTTTTAGAGAAGTTGTTATTGTCATCTTTTTTCATTTCTTGTTTTGATTTTAGTGCATGAATCATTGAGCCTTAGTGTTGTGCTGGATTTAGGTCTTTGTACTTGCTATAGGGGATGAGAGTTTAGTGATTCTGTAATATCTCGATTTTGACCCCGTTTGTATTAAAAATGTACATGATGTAAATATCGTTAATTAATCATGGTGAGGAGCTCAAGGCCAATGCCCTACCATCGATTTAGCATTTTATGTATCAACAATTAAAATCGATTCCTATGGTTATCGTGCTAGCCAGACACAATATAAAATGAAACATCATGTAAATATGCAATTAATATAAAATACCCACAACTAGCTATGTCAATGCAATAAAGAGACCGGGGCATGATTTCACAAGGAATAGGGGGGGGAGGATATTCATACCCTTGAGCCAATAGTGTTGATCCAAGTGTCAAAGAGAGAACCCATAAAGCTATCAGCTACCCATTTTGTCTTTTGTGCCCAATCATTTATTTATTCCAGAAATTGTTTGTGGTAGTTAATGCCTTGGGATGGGAAGAGTATGGAAGTCAAAATTCGCATTGGGGCAAGCCATCATTTTTGAAAAATGTGTTTTTTCTTCTTGGGAAAGTAAATAACCAAAAAATTCTTCCCATTCCATTATTCACCCATGTGTTTCTCTTCCTCACGTAGTTGGAACAAGCTGGGGCATTTCCCTCATGGTTTTATGTCGTTCCCTCTTTTTCTCCATGGATGGGAATTTGTTTATTGTATTTCTCAGTGGTTCGGAAGATAGATCCACGATTTGGGGGTTTGTATAGGTCATTTTTCCTTTGTGAATCCATTAAACATTTTCTGAAATCATATTGCTCTCCCAGGGTTTATTTTTCCCATTTGCAATTTCGTTTTTGGTTGCAATTTCCCATTAGCAATTCTACCTTTCCATTGCCTTAGCATCTTGATAAACCCAACTGTATTTGGCTTGGATGAACTTTGATGTGTATTTGGCTATGTGTGAGCCTATTGTTCCCTAGTTCCTTGTGGAAATTATGCCCAGCTCAGGGGTGGCAGTGGTGCCGAGAGATTGATGATCACACTAGCCTATGGTTGGGTGGAACGTTGCAGTGACATAGCTAGTTGCAAGGCAGCTCCTTTTCAAGATAAGTATTTTCTTTTCTTAATTCTGCAATATTTTTGCTTTATGAATTATTATGTGTAACACCCCGGTTTTGACCCCATTGCATTAGATGCATATGATGCATATATTGTAATAATCATGGTGTGGAGCTAAAGGCCAAGGCCCCACCATTGATTGGTTATGCTATGTTTTGGATTTAAAATTGTCACCGAAGGTGTATCGGGGCATGTGACATAGATATTAAGTTTATCATCATGTAAATATGCATCTTTAATTAAAATGAACACAACCAGCTACGATCGCGGCAACTAAATTGAGAAGGGGCATGATTTTCACAAGGATGAGGATGTGGGGGGAATTTGTCAAACCTTGGCCAATGGGGAAAAACCCATGTGTCACCACCTTGTTTTATTTCCAACCACTTTCATTGAAGAATGGCTGTTGGTGGTTGAGGCAGTTAATTGCTTTGGGAGTGGGGTGGCAGGACTGTCAGTCCTCACCCACACGCACACTCCACCCCAGCGTTTGACTTCCTAATGGAAAAAAAACACCTTCATGCACTCACTGCTACGGGGACCTCACGATTTTCTGTTCACCTCTACGCACAGGAATTTTCTTGGTTTTTCTGACTGATGCAGTGAGCTAAGAGCCGTGCTCGTTCCCCCACGAATTCCTGTGAAGGGCCAATCATGTTTTCGACTGTCTCACAGACAGGTATGGTCGTTCTGTTCATTTCATACACAGGATTGGGAAGTCTATGTTTTTTTTCTCTTCCTCAGCGTGGTCTATGTATGTCTTCCCGATGGCTTTGTTGCCCATGACGGGCTATGGTTTTTCCCTTGCTATGAGCTACACTCACTGATATGATTGGGACTATATAATTCCCAGGGGAGTTGTTTTCCCTGTTGAGCTGCAACAACTGATTGATTTCCTGAGTGCAATGGTTGGTCTTCGGACTGTGTAGGGAGCTGGGATGGGGGCTTAGTTTTGCTTGATAAACCTGGTGTGTTGGAAACCACACAGACAGAGCTAGAGGGATGGCTTTCTTTTTCACAACCCCTGAATAGCACTGGAAGGGAATGCAGGGCCTAAGGGACTGTGTAGCAGAGAAGGGACTGATTCCTTGTGTTGGGTGTGTGTGGGTGTTTTAGAAGCTAGGCTAGTTCTAGTGTAGGTGTTCCTAGCTCTACAATGAGCTCACCAACTTAGCATTTAGCCTTTCCCAACTCCTTGATGGCCTGATAAACCCGACTGTGTTGGCTTGGCTGTGTTTTGTATACCTTGGGCTATGTGTAAGCCTGGTAGTTCCCTTATTCCTTGGAGAATCATGCCCAGCTCGGGGGTGGCAGCGCTGCTGAGAGATTAAGGAGCACGCTGGCCTATGGTTGGGTGGAACGTTGCAGCGATGTAGCTGGTTGCAGATCAAGTTATTCATAAGATAAGTGCTCTTGTCCATTTCTACTTCCGCAACTATATATACTGTTAATGACTATAATGGACATGTTAAATGAATGCTTGTATGAATGTATGATGTTTCCACTGTGTCTGATAGATAATTGCATCTGTGCATGATAAATGTTCATGTGTGCATGTTTCTACTTCAATACGTTTGCTTCGGCATTCTGTTTTAGCATTTTTATGCATGTACATGTTCATGGGGCTCTTAGCCCGTGTGTTTGAAGCTTGTAGTCGCGTCCTTTTCGCCGGTCGGAGGCATGGGGATGTGACATTATGAACATATGAATATTATTGCATAATGCATCTGCATATGTATTTTATTTCAATGCATTTTTATGTTTTTATGTTCATGGGGATAGATCCTTGGATTAGATACACAATAGTAGTTGAGTTGCATCCTCTCTCTTGGTGAGTAGAGGGGAGGGGACACGACAGGTTCTCTTTTCCATTTCATTCATTTATTTTGAAAATACAAAAATATTTTCATTATTGCATGTTCATTTGCATTTTGCATTTGCATTAATAGAAGCACTTGCATTGGTTTTGCTTGGAATGAAATTAGTATAGGCTTCATTTATGAAAGGTTGCATTCACATTTGAAGAGAAAGGAAATTATTTTTATGCACTTCATTTAGTGGCATACCATCTTTTCATATCGAAAACAAGTACTTGGCATGTTTTCAGGTGTGCATATTTACTTTTCTTGCTAAATCATAACATCATTAGTTTCACAGTCATATTCCTTGAGTAAGCAAGACCTATTAAAATGAACATTTAATTCAAAATTGATTAAAAAGATTTTATTTTAAAGGGTGCACCAACAAGCTTAGGTTTTAGAGTCTTAGAATAGGATTGTGTGAATAAACTTCTCCAAGACTATAAAATGGAAATAATTAGGTGTCTAACCAGAGAAAGGAGAAATCCTTTTTATAATTGGCGTTCTCAAGAAGGTCCTATTACAAAGGAGTCAATCACAGGAAAACATAGGCAACTTTTTATACTATTTTACTTTTATCGAAGCTACCTTAAATATATATTTTATATTAAAATCAATTTATGATGACAAAGTTTGATGTAGTGTTTTCACCAAAAATAAAGAAAGAAAATTAAATACACAATTCCATCTTAAAAGTTATTTGACCCAACTTTTCATGGTGTATATTATTATTATTATTATTATATATTAATTATAATATAATAGTCATATATATTAATATTAGTTATGATATTAGTTAAAAGTTGTTGGACTCAACTTTTGACGGCTATTACTAAATATTAATTATAATATAATAGATTATATATTAGTTATAATATTAATTAGTATACTCCTATATATTGGTCATGTATTATCTAAATAATGGGTGTGTATATTAGTTAAAAGCGTTTAAAACCAACTTTTGACGGTTATTATGAAATATTAGATAATATTAATTACTATTACTATTATATATTATATATTGGTTACATATGACCTAAAAGATGGATGGGTATATTAGTTATGATATTAGTTACTATTATAGATTAAATACATATTATATGTTAGTTAAGTAGTTATAAAATATTAATTATAATATAATCTTATTATATTTTAGTTATAATATTGATTACTATTACTATATTATTTATTGGTCACATATGACCTAAAATATGGATGGGTATATTAGTTATGATATTAGTTTAAAGTTATTGGACCAAACTTTTGACAATTATTATAAAAATATTAATTATAATATAATATTATTATTATTATACATATTTTATAATACTAATTACTATTATTATATATTATATATTGGTCATGTATTACCTAAAACATGGATGGGTATTTGACAAAGTAATATTTTTGGACTGAGTTAAAGTTCTTGGATCTAGTAATATTTTTCCACCGAGTTAAAGTTATTGGATCATTAATATTTTTGAACCAAGTTAAAGTTATTTAACGGACTAAAAATATTATATATTAGTTATGATATTAATTATTTTTACCATTATATATTATATATTATATATTATATATGGGAGAAGTATCACCTAAAATCGGTTAGCATATTAATTTCATTTTCGATGTCCAAGATAATTTCGGGGAGCTTGGGCAACATGTAGACAAATTATATTATTAAAAGAATTCACCTATCCCCAAATTTATATTAAAAAATGTTTCAGACTTATATGGTATTTGAATTTTAAAGCAATTTCATTGGCTAACACATGATGACATGGAATTTGAATTAGGGTTGAAAGGCCCATTTTGAGTTGAAATTTCCTCTAATACGGTTTATGGTGGGGATATCCCTCCACTACCTTTAATGAGTGTTGGAGATATTTCCAGGATCCCATTCGTATCTGGGGGATTTTAAGGTACCTTTGGTGCTTTTGACCTTCAGGCTTAGTTACCCTTCCCATACGGTGGATCCTGCTTGCGACTATCCTCCTGAGCATTGATTATATTGAGGTGACTTTAGTTGCTTTTTCTAGGTACCGCAAGGGGTACTTGCAGAGGTTATTCTGTGAGTGTATTGGCCAGGTAGGGATAATTTTAGGGGAAAAATTTAGCCCATGGGATATTTTTAGGGGGTTTTCTCCAAAAAACGATTTGCCATTTTGCAATTTTTGAAGCCCCATTTCGCCCAATTTTTGATGGGGTAAACTTTTTTCACCCTAAAAATCGTCAATTTATTATATAAACGATATAAAATCCTTGGAAATTAAAATATTTTTTGAAAAATATCGCCAAACATTTTATAGTTGGTGTTTTAAGAATTGGTAAGATTCACCAACATTTGTACACTTTTAAATAGGTATGGTTCCTTAAAATCATCCCTGATCAGATGACACAATTACTTCATGCGTTGAATCTGAGGGACACTATAATTAGTCACACACCTCCACTTATAGTGTATGGGAGTCTCAGGCCTCTTCTAGGAGTGACATACTTGCTACATTCGGAGCTCATATGTCCTCATTTCTTTCATATGTGCATATATCTTAGCTTATTTAGGGGTGTTATTTGTGTACATTAGCTAGTCTTAGGGATTGTTGTTTTTTATCCTTTGTCTTTGGAGTCATCGTAGATCAGGCTCCATTGCTTCATCGTTCTCGTTGGTTAGTAATATTACCTCCTTTTGATCCATTAGAGCCCCTTTTTAAGAGGGATATACATTGCAAGAATCATTTTTCTATTAGAAAACATGATCGCAGAGCAATAACAATAAATAATAAACAAGATGCAAATATTAAAACACATTACAAGAGAGACAAAGATATAATGTGGTTCACCCAAGATGGGCTACATCAACACAGAAATTGTAAGTCCTTTATTATTATTTCGTCCAACAAAATGAAGGGATACAACATGCAACAACCTCACTGTACTTCATCTTCACTCTCTCACAATCACAGAGATTTATTTACAATGATACAATACAATAAAAAACCATATTAAAATTCCTTCCTTTTGTAAAGGGAATACAATGGGAAAATACCACGGGCTTCCCAAAACCATGGGTGCATAAATCACCCATTATTGACTAAGCCATGACCATGAAATTACAACATTTTACAAGGCATTTTTTTTTAAACTTTTTGCTACGAGGCTGCTACCCCCGAATTCCCACCAGGCTCCAAAAATAGTCGTCACCCCCCGTGGACCCCCCATATGGATATAGTGGAGGGGGGGGATCCCCCCAAACCCCCTTGACAGGTGATGGGATCCAAACACAACTGAAATAACATCTTTAAATAAGGAATATTAGGCTCCGTAGCCAACACGTTCCCATCGAGGTTTCCATATTATTTTCACCATGAGTATTACCTTAGTGATGTCAAAGTCTCCTATGACCCCATATTTCTCATTTGAAGGTGGAGTCCATAGACACCCCTTCACTAATACCACATGGGTCCTTCTGATTCCAGTGTTCATTGGAACTCATGTCGAAAGACCTTCTAAGATGAATCCCTTTGACGTTATGTGGTCCTCTGAGAATATCCAGAAAATTTCTGTAGGTGTTCCATATACTAAGAGTCAATATATTCCCTTTGAAACTAACTCATTCACATTTGGAATGCCAAATATGTCATCAATACATCATCCTCAACTCACTTCTCTAGTGGTACTACTAGTGTAGGTTTTAGGGGCATCATGACCCCCTTTACGAGGTATCAGTTTGGAGAAGATCATATTCCTCCTTATAATCCTTTTGTTGGGGAATTTAGTTTCCCTTCATTCCCCCCCAGTTCCATTATTAATCCTTTTGTGAGTGTGGGTGTACGTGTGAGTGGTGTTCATACTGCTTGTAGCCCATATTTCCCTCCTATGGGTAGTATATCGATTCCTATGAAATATTTTTCAATGGTGAGTCATCCTCTGAGTTGTTGGAATATATTAAAACCACTCATAACTTAGGATAAAATAATTAATCATTATTTGATTAATTATTCACCCACTACTTAATTAGTTGGAATCCACTTGCACCTTAAAGTCAACACTTGCCATATGTACCCATGAATGCTTTATTTCTTATTATGGTTTAACCTTGACCACTTTATGACCATCCAGAATTAGTAAACAACGGTTTACAATAGATTCTATTTTATTTTGCTTTATTCTGCTTTTCTGTGGATAAGATAAAGCTAGTTAACTAGGAAATTGGGTCCCTTTGTTTCCAACCCATCCTTCATGACTTTCTCTCCATTTTCTAGGATTATCATGTTTTTCCATCTCCGTTGACAACTCACTCATGATTTTTCTAATTCGTGAGGTCCTTGATAGATTTGGGAAGTGATTTAGCCACCTATGGGGGTTTGCTATATTTTGGTAAGTCATCCTTTTTTATCTTTATGATTTGTCTCCATACAAATAGATTTTCCTATGAGGGATGTACTATTTATGTACACTATTATTCATCATTATTCAATGAAAGGATACACACCAATATTCATCTCTTCATTCATGTGATTCAGTTTCTTTTCTTCTCTCTAGTTTTCCTGTGTATTCTTGTGAGAATTCTTAGTAGAAAGATCTATTTCTTGTGCTTCTTCTTAGCATATTTGATCATAGAATTGAAGCTATTATTTCTACATGGTATTGGAGCAGCAATGCTGACTAAGCTTTATAGATTTGAGGAGCGCTTCCAGTCTCCCATCCCTCTCTGAGGAAGAGTGTGTCTAACTTACAAGATTTTCTCCTAGTTTGTTTTGTAGGTTGCAGAGAGTTTCTTCTTGAGCACATAAATTAAGAAATATGGATTCTCCTTTCAATAATTCTTACTCCCTTCAACTACCATGAATGGAAATCCAAAATTGGCATTCTATTGTGCAGTAGAGGATTATACAGAGTTACTCTAGCTTTGGAGAATGAGCCCACTGATGTGATTGAGAAAGCTAAGTGGCATAATAGGTTGGATAAAGCCTATGGATTGCTTTGCCTCTCTATTTATTTTTATATAATATTTCATCTAGATGGTTTAACCACTCCAAACCAAGTATGGAATCAATTGGAGTCTCTCTTTGGAGTTCAAGATGAGCTAAGAGCGCATCAATTGGAGATTGAGTTATTCTCACCGAGTCCAAGAAAATTTGAATATCTTAAGGGTTTCTTCACCAAGTTCAAGTCACTTGTTCTAATTCTCAAGTAATGTGGGATTGATAAAGAATATTATCAATTAATCCTTTCCATTCTTTCAAAATTGGGTCTTGATTTCTTAGTTTTTGTGTCTACTTTTCATGCTACTAGTCTTGTTGTTCCTATGTGGAAAATGCCTTCTTTAAATTATTTTCCTGATTCACTGAAAAAGGAGAAAATAAATTGATCCATATGGGTGTCCTTAAATATTACAAGGGAAAGGATCATTCTCTCTTGGTTCAAGGAAACAATAATGTCAAATCCAAATAAAATCAAATTGCGAAGAAGCAAAAGTCAGAAATTGAAGATGATAGTTCAAAGCCTTTTGATGAAGATTCAGTAAAGAAGGGTAAGAAGAAAGGGATCACATCCAAGTGTTCTTATTGCAGAAAGGGTTTTCATTCAGAGATTAATTGTTTCAATAAGAATATGGACATCATGTATTAGCTTCTTGAGAAGCACAAGATCAAAGTTCTAGATGAACTAGAGAAGCCTGTTGATTCCTCAAAACAATGTCATAGTGCGTAATTCCAAGGTGATATAACTTATGATTTGAGTGCTAGAGTTCTATTATTTTATCATGTATTTGATATAGATTTATTCTTTGATATATCAAAATCAGAATTATCAGATCCTTTCTTTGATAATTCTCCTCTCACTCTACTAGAATCATCTCCCAAAAATTGTGATTTTTCACTAGATATTGACTTGTCTTTGAGCATCTCTTCCTCACAAGATTATATATCTGATTTAGAATATTGTTTGTAGGCTGATATTCATGTCATGAAAAAAATAATACCACCATCCATACCATTTACCACACCTTTGAATAATCCTAAGACTACACAAATCCCAAGTTCACTAGTTGATTCCACATCGGTCTCTTATGCAGTGTTACTTATCTTACATGGTTTGAAGTCTTTCCTATCTTTCAGTGGTTGGTTATCCATGAACTTGGTAATATTTGGACTGATATTAAACATGTTTTGATATTTTATAAACAATTATGGTTCATATATCATGTCCATTCATCATTCAGTTTTTTTCACCTATCAGTTTTCCCCAGTTGCTCATAGTTTTCCTAATCTATCCCTATATCCTCATGGAGTCATTGAAGCCTTTGTATTTGTTGTTCCATATGCTCATGTTTCTCATATGTCAGAGTTTTATCAACCTCATATCAGATTTGGAAAGGTGTTACATCATATTGGAATATTTACATGTGATTCACATCATAATTTTGCAGCTATTCAAGGAATTGGGTGTGGAATAAATTGTCTTAATTTTTGTATTCTTTGGAAAGGAGTATGCACATATATATTTTCCATTTCAGATTGTGTTTGCAGATAAGATTTTGATAGAAGCAAGAAGCATTTAGATAATTCTCCTACTTCATCAGTTGATGAGATACAAGGAGTCTCTCTTCTTTATTCTTGCGGTTTCTACACTCTAGCGCATGATCATGGAGTTCATGATTTCTTCAACAAGTATTCCATCTAGAAGCAGTTCATTCAGCTCATTCAAGTTAAGATAAATATATGTTGAGGACATATTATTTCAAATTTTGTTCCTTTTCCTTTCTTGATGGAGGATTTTCCCCATGTGGTTTTGCCTCTTTCCTCACCTTTTTGGACATAATAATTGTTAAAGGGTGACCATAGCCTTGTTGTTGGGCCCTATATGCATCCATATTTTTGACATACCATCATAAAGTCAGACTTATAGGGGGGTGTTGGAATATATAAAACCCACTCATAACTTAGGATAAAATAATTAATCAATACTTGATTAATGATTCACCCACTAGCTTAATTAGTTGGCATCCACTTGAACCTTAAAGTCAACACATTCCATCTATACCCCAGGAATTATTTATTTTAGATTCAAGTTTGACCTTGACCACTTTATGACCATCAAGAATTTGTAAACAACGCTTTACAACAGATTCTATTTTAGTCGTCTTTATCCTGCTTTTCTATGGATAAGGTAAAACTAGTTAACTAGGGAACTGGGTCCCTTTGTTGCCAACCCATCCTTCATGAATTTCTCTCCATTTTCTAGGATTAGCGTGTTTTTTTTCCATATCCCTTGACAACTCACTCATTATTTTTATAATTCATGATGTCCTTGATATATTTGGAAAGTTCTTTAGCCACATATGGGGGTTTGCTATATTTTGGTAAGTCGACCTTTTTGAGCTTTATGAGTTGTCTCCATACAACTTGATTTTTCTATGAGGTATGTACTATTTATGTCCACTATTATTCATAATTATTCAATGAAATGATACACACCAATATTCATCTCTTCATTCATGTGATTCAGTCTCTTTTCTTCTCTCTAGTTTTCCTATGTATGCTTGTGAGAATTCTTAGTAGAAAAATCTATTTCCTGTGCATCTTCTTAGCATCTTTTCTCATAGCATTGAAGCTATTATTTCTACATGAGTTAGATTTTGAGTGTCTCTTTTCGGGGGAATGTCTTGGTTAGCATGAGTCTTCCCTCATATGGAATTGTCTCCTCTACGGTATCTATGTCTAGGGGTTATGCACCTCCACCTTTATCTAGGGGAAACATGTCTCAACCACTGGGAAACCCATTGAATATTATTTTAAACTCCCAAGGGGTACCTATGATGCATATCCCTATACTTCTGTACATGAAGCAATTCAGAGGGGGATACTATTTGATGGCTCAATGGTTGGGAAACCCGTCGAATACTGTTTTAAAATCCCAAAGGGTACCTATGACGCATATCCCTATCCTTTTGTACATGAAACAATTCATAGGAGATACTATTCAATGGATCAGGATCATGGTTTCTACAAGAACCCTCCACCACTCGTTGTCTCGAATATAGCACCTGGGGGCGCTGCACCTCAAGTCCAATATTTCCAAAGGGCATGAAATCAAATATCACAATCTAGGATCCCATTTTTATCCACGTTGTATTTTTCTGACTTGTCTATACTCATAAAATACCTGGTGTGTCATGATTCGGCATGGTCCCCTATCCCTAGTAAGCTTCCTTCAGACATTCCAAAGTTTGAAGGTAAGAAGAGGGAGGATATTGGGGATCACATCACTAATTTCCACCTATGGTGCTCTTCGAATTCCTTGAACTATGAATCCATTCAATTAAGATTGTTTCAACACACTCACGGGTCCAACCATGAAATGGTACATATAGCTTCTTGGGGGCACATACCAAACTTTTAATCATTTGGCCATGGTATTCCTTAATCACTTTCAGTTACCAGTTGGTTATGACGTCGATATGAAATTCTTGTCGAATTTTCGGCAAGACAAAGATACTCACATGTCCGACCATATTCAGGAGTGGCATATATGGAAGCGTTTAATTAGGGCCAACATTTCACCAAAATTCTTATTGGAGGGGTTCCTTAAGTTGTTATTGCCTTATATCGTGAAGGATGTTTCGATGTTGGGAGTGGCTACTTAGGAACAAGCCATTTTATGTTATCATTAATTATATTTGATTTATCCTTACTCCAAGATCCTTTATGAGATCATTCCTAACGCACCAAGGTCAAATCATGACCCCAAGTTTAAGCCCATGATACATGTTGATGGCATTGTTGGCTCTTCGAGTTTAAAAGATGTGGACCAGGTTACAAATCAAATGAAAATTTTGTCTATTAACTAGTTTGTGGACAGACAAGCTACATATTCGTCCAACCCCACCCAATCGGAGAATGTACATTCCTTGCAGTAGTCAAAACAAAATGGTAACAAACAACCTAAACGGAATAGAAAGAAGGGGAAGAATAATAGGAAGGGTGGGAACAATAAGGATAATATTAATTATGAAAAGAATGACGAAAGTGTTGGTGGGTACAGGAAGCCTAAATGTAAGGTCAAATTCCCATATAAAGTTTGAGGATACCATCACACACTTGTGACCTAGGATTGATGAAGCCTTGAAGTTCATCGCACAAATCCTAGTTGTGCTAATGAATCCCCTTCCTCAAAACCAAGACATGAATTTGAGTGTTTCGAATATTAGAAGTGGGTCTAGTTGGACTCAAAACCCTCCAGCCCATGATGGTAGTCACGGTTGCATTAATATGATGTCGATTTTACATGTTACAACTCGTTCATGTGACTATGGTCTGTTGCAACTAACCATGGGTAAAGAGCCTCCAAGTACGAATATCTCTTTGCAAATTTAGAATCCTGATCCTATACCACGTGTACCAAAAGATTTCCTTAAGTGCTCGACGCACAATCCTAAGTCTCGAGCCACCCAACACTATTATAATGTATAGGATTTGAGTCAGACTCCCTATGTGATGTCAAACTTAGAAGTGATTCAGAATTGTCCCTCACAGAGGAAATCCTTGTTAGTTTCTTTAGGATTTACTGATCTGAATGTCCCTAGTGTTGTCAAGTTCGAGACTCACGATGTCCAACCTTGCTTACCTTAACATGTGTATTTTCAAGTCCATGTGGAGTATTTTAATAATATTATTAAGCAGACAGTCATTGATGAAGGTGTTGCAGCCTCTGTGATGTCTTTGGCTTGTTGGAAGGGCCTTAGATCTCATGTATTGTCCAAATCCATGACTATGTTGACAACGTTTGAAGGACACTCCTTTAGACTGCATGGCATTATTCCTTCCCTTCAGGTCTATTTGGGGGGAGAAACCGTGTCTGTCGAGGTTGAGGTGGTTGATGAAACCCTTGACTCTAATATTTTTCTTGGTTAGAATTGGGTTTATGCCATGAAGGAAATCGTATCGTATGTGTTCTATCTTGTATCCTTTCCTCATGAAAGAAAAATTGCGACTATCAATCAATTATCGTTCACTAATTCCAGTTCCTCTGCATCGTTGGGACCTACAGTCCCAGTTATTGAGAATTCTCAGCTGGAAACTGAGAACATTGGTGTCGAGATGTATCCATCCCTTATGGGAACCTTTAACTTTTCGATCCCAATTTTGTTGATTAATTCCACTCCTAGTGGCATTTTACGATCGTTCAGTCCTGTCTCATTTCATACTTCGTATTTGAGTGACTCTTGGACTCTTGCTTCTCAGGTTAATTCAGGTGAAGGACATTCATCCATCGGAATGGATATACAATTTTTTGCAACAAAGGTCATTTTTCAAGATTCATATGAAACTATTGTGGACCCCTATCTTTCCTCTTCAAGGGCAGAGGTGGGAGATCCATTAGAGGAATTTTGGGGTCTAAAATGGGCCTCCTAAGGAAAATAATAAAATAATAGTTAAAATAATAAAATAATAGTTAAAATAATAAAATAATATTGATTAATTTTGGAGGAAGAAAGAAAAAAACTACTTTTTGTGTTCGTATTTTCGACATATCTCCCTGTGTTTTTACTCGAATTTCGATCGAGAGAGCTCGTTGGATGCGGAATTTGATTCCGGATCCAACGAGTACCCACACTGCATACTTTTGATGGACCCCGCTACCCCAAAAACAAGAAATACCTAAAAAACATGATGATGACATCATCATCACATTTTTTCAGGTATTTCTTGTTTTTGGGGTAGCGGGGTCCGTCAAAAGTATGCATTGTGGGTACTCGTTGGATGCGGAATCAAATTCCGCATCCAACGACCTCTCCCGATCGAAATTTGAGTAAAAACACAATGAGATATGTCAAAAATACGAACAAAAAAAGTAGTTTTTTTTATTGACAAATATGTCAATTCAACCATTATGGTTGACTTATTTTATTGAAATTCTATTGGTTCTTGAATTCCAACTCACAAAAACTTATTTTGGCACGTTTTCTTATAAGGCCCATTTTAGACCCCAAATTTCCTTTGATGCCGTACTCCCGCCTGCTTTGGTGGTCCACTCAAATTTCTCACATGATTGTATCGATGATACTTTGTCCCTAGATGAACCGGTTGTCAAGACCATGAGTTGTCCTGAAATGCCTTGGGAGGACCTAAATTATAGACCTTCTTCACTATGAGATCTTGAATGTACTGAGCATGATGATTCCTGGTCGACCTTAGGTTATTAGGTTGATCACCCTGTGCTCCCTTTGGACGAGTATGGTCTATATGTTGAAGGGAAAACATAAAACATATTTCCTACAATATCGATGAATCCCCAAGAGCCTCTTTTCATTCAATTTGAGACTTATCTGGAACCTCGTTGTGCACTCTTATAAGAGAATAGATTATCAATATCACTTTTGACTTGTGTTTGAAAGAGGAAATCACCTATTGGGATTTGTCGATTTGAATGGTGGAATTATGGTCGACCTATTCAAGGTTGAGACAATACTTCAGTTTCCTTCATCATGCTCAATGACCTATGTTTGAGCCCCCATCCTTGGCTAGCACTTTGTGCAATAGTGTATATATTTTGGTTTTACCTACCAAAATTTCGTAGATTCACTCTAGTAGTTTATCCATATCTATATATTTTTTTGATATTTATGGACTAATGTTGCAATGTGGGGATTTTTTGTGGAACAATTTATTTAGGAGGTAAAATCTTGTTCCTAGTAGGCTTGTGCCTTTGGCAGGTGTATCTCGTCACTAGCATGTAGGACAGGATTTCACTCTACTTGCATTATTGCATTATCCTGTTACCATGATTCATAAACCATAGGTACGAACCTGCTTCTTAATTACATAGAATCTTCCTAGTGCTTCTAGAAGGGTCGTTATGTAAGTGATAGAGCTTTCCCAACCATGGGTACCCTAATTAGAACTTGTTTTTCCATTTTTTTCCCATGTTGAGCTCCCTTAGGTTTGGGAGTCCCTTGTAGTCCCTCCATGACTTTGAATGAAAACTTCATATTCCTTCTTATCTTTTATGTTGGATATCTCCCTTAGGGTCTCCCTCTTTATATAAAGTTGTGAATGCATTGCATGCATCCACTTGCATTATTGAGATTAATGCCGACTGTTATTATAAATTCTTAGCCAATGCTGACAGAGGTTGTTTTCCTAGATTAAAACACTCAAAACTAGAACACAACAACTACATAATAAAGAAACTTCCCCTAGGATTGAACAAAATACTTGAATTAATTGCTCTCCTTAACTTCCACAGTCTACAAAGGTTTGGACTTTGAAGTGCTTGATCTATGCAGATATCTTGCAAGAGACACAATGAAACAAAAACCCAGTGAGAGTAACAACATGGTTTATTATCCTATGTAAAAGACCAAGGAAATAAACAATAAACACAACATGATAATCAGACATACAAATTCTTATGGGAAATAAACTATATTTGCATTAAAATATAAATAAGGAGAGTATACAACCAATTCCTTGGTGTTGAGAACTATTCTCAAAGGATAATTGACTCAAAGCCTTCAACTTTCCTACTAATCACTCAAGAGTTTGATTGAATTTGGCTATAATTTGGATGCCATAACACATTCTTCCTCCCCTTTCCCATGAGGGGTGAGCCAGTATATAAAGTATTGAGAGGATAGGGTAAGTTGAAGATTCTATGGGAGAGGTGGAGGGATGATCCTAGGATGGGGGATCTTGAGCTCCAGTTGTCTTGAATCATAGGGATGAGGCTAGAGGGAAAGGATAGGAAAAGGATTTGTAAGAACAAGTTACCACTTCAAGGAAATAGTACAAAGATCATAAATATTAAACACCCAAGGTCATCCTGTAGCACATTGACACTTTGATACATGTCCATATGACTAAAAACATGGTTGCTGACCAATACAATGTAGATCCATGTGAGATATAAACAATCATGTCTACTAAGATACAACATAGATCCATGAAGAAGACTCAAATTCGGGCATAGTTACCAGAAACACAATGTATATCTATGTCATACAGACGCAAATCTGAGCACAACCATGAGCATACAAATGTGGATCCATGCTATGAATCATACAAATACTCCATCACAACCTGGGGAAAGCAATGAACGCTTAAACAGACACCCAGGGTCTTCATCTTGTCTTCAACAAAGTACGATTCTATCCATGCAAATAAATTTCTTTAATTTGAACATGGTAGAAACCACTTGATTACCAACTAATGATGAAAATCGTTAACACATGAGAGGGAGATCACCATTAATGTTAATGATTCCCAAGGTACCCCAGTACATTCCTATGAATGTGAATAAATGGACTTGACGTTAAACATTCGGTTGAATATTTTGATCAAAGGTCAATGATGTAAACCTATTGTCGAAAGCGAGGAAATATGTCATTGATGTATACAGATCTAAAGGTACTAACTTGTTTCTAAGAGTAATTCCGAGAATATGTGTTGAGGTCGACATAAATAGTCTTGTCAAAGGAGGGCCATGATGAATCGCACATCAACGACATGAAACTAAGAAGAAAGTTATGGAATTTAAGTAACCATAGGACGGAATCAAAGGTAACTGGCATAAAGGTATTTTTGACAGCAGAGGGTAACTCTCAACACAACTTTCCTTTGAACATTGGGTGACACGACCGAAGACTTGGCGGCATTGACTTGACGAGGCAGATACCAGGACACAATGTGATGATGGATGATGCATTCTTTGAAAAGACTCAAAGGAGTAACATGACTCATGAAAGAAGATTTACTCAGAGACAAGCTGAATACCAAACTGTTTGAATGAAATGTAGACAGGTTCCATGTTCAAAGGTGACCAAAAACTGCCATTATTTCAAATGAAACATAGTTCCCTTCCTTTAATTTCTCCATCATGATTTATGAGTGTCTCTTTACTTTTTAATGAGTCAAAAAAGGGTAACAAGCATTCGTTGCATCTTATCATTAGATAAGTCCATTCTCATATGTTTTCTGAACCCGAGAAAGGAGGGGTTTGTTCCTAGAAAAGGGTCTTTCAGTGTTTGGTTTAACGAGTCCAAATAAAGGAAAATCGGCGTCGGTCATGCCATAGAGTGTCTGGAAGAGACTGAAGAAGACTCTGAAAGGTCCTTTTTTAGAAAATTTAGTCTCCGAGGCTCGAAATAGTATAAAATAATACCCTGGAGAACTCTTATAGTCAATGACTAGAGTGTACCTTTTTCATAAATAATCAATCCAACCCGAAAAAGGGGAAAAATACTGTCCAAAACATGTCCTTTCAAGTACTTTTATGAGCATGAAAGTGAAAAGTTCACACGACAATATTTTCACATTTTGAGAGTCAGAAAAGAGGTTAAAGAGGACTTCATTGGGGTTTCTTTTTTCATAATAAATTTTAACGAGTACGAAAAAGTTGACTTGAGAACTTAGTTATAGGGTTTAATGAGCACGACTAAAGTTTAAAATATGCACTCATAATCTTTTTCATTTTGACCGAGAATGAAAAAGGTGGAAAGAAAACTCAACCATATCCAAAAATATCAATTCTTTATTACTTGCAATTCTCAAAAAGACTATTAGACCTTCATTTGATAAAAAAAGACCCTAAATGACTATAATAAGGGTAAAATAATAAATTTATTAAAATAAAACTAGTGAAAAGTAAAAAATAGTTACCATTTTGTTTTTACCCATCTTTTGAGAGAAAAGGGGCCCTTTTTAGTGCAATCTTGGAGTGCAAATTGTAGAGGCTACGGTCAATCATTTGGCGAACCGTCCAGACAAGGTAAATCCTGACCTCTTCCCCTTCATTTACATGGTTTCCTTTTTTGATTTCGTGCATTTTTTAGGTGTTTTAGGTCCTTTTTCCAAGAGGAAAATGCACCTCTTGGGCATCACACTTTTCTCTTTTAGGAATTGTGGTGCTGCTGAGAAACACTACACATTTCCTTAAGGGAAAGTGCAGTGCCATCGCTCTGTCCGAAAGGATAGGGTGTGGTGGTGCATTTCCCCCCAAAATGCTCAAGTTTGGAGCCAAAACAAAGATTTTTAAGCTTTTAAAATGGTTGGAAATGATGTTTAATCCCTCAATTTTATTTTTTGGTGGGTTATACAAGAAAAAATGGTCATGTGGAAAGAAAGTGAACATGAATTAGATGACATTCATGGGGAAAATGAACATGGAACTATTAATGCACTTCAAGAATGCGCGCTTCTAAAATTATTCAAAGTTCCTAATATGATGGCTCAGATTAAATTACTGGAGTACATACTCAGGATGTGGAATCCCAAGCAACAACATTTTGAGGTAGGGGCACACATACTCACAGTGGAAGTAGAAGATATCTACTTCCTTACTGGGCTTTCTAGGAGAGGAGCGCACATTTCTATGATTGGTGCTTGAGGAGGGGATGTAACTACTCAAGGCCTCATCGATCAGTATTGTTTCCTAGGTACCAAAATGAGTGTGAAAAATATCCCAATCAAGGATGTGATGGACTTTCATTTGAGGACGGTCCTTTTCACTATGCATGGAATTTTTGGGAGCCATGGATCACATCAGGCATCTAGGGCCCACATGTTGTATGCCTTAGAGGAAATGGAACAAATTTTATTCAACTGGGATAACATCTTATTAGTGACATTCAAAGAACAAATTACCAAGTGTCATTGTGTTGAGTTGAAGCAGTTTTGATATGGCACTATTTTAGTATCGTTTTTCTTAGAGAGTTCCACTATTGAGGCCATAGGTGGCCTTCAATGAACTCAGAGAATGGGATCCACACATGCTCAGGTGGGTTGAGGTTATGGCCTGCCATGGTGGCGGGGATCCCAGGGTGAAGTATGGAGCATCCTTCTTCCGCTAGTTAGATGACCAACTTATCATGATTGAGGATTACGCCTATGAAGGCACATATTTTTCGAGGAGACCTTGACTTATCCCTGCCTGAGAATGAGTAGTGGGGAGATCTTAGTAAGTAACAGTAAAAATGCATGTTTTTATGTTTTTTATAATTTTTATGGGAGGTACTGAGACATGTTTCCTACTGTGCAAATGTTGGGATAGAAATACTAGGAGGGTACTCACCGATTGATAGGCGAGTTGGAGCTCGATTTGTACGCTAGGAGGCCAACGAGGAGAACCTCAACAGGTTGACACTGGATATTCCTGAAATTAAAATGAATGACCTCCCTAAGAGGTACCAATGACACATGATGGGTATGCCGATCTGTTTTGGTCGCTTGCTGCACAGAGTAGTAAGGGCCATTATGTGCTATCACAAGAATCACTAGGGCTCGACATGATATGTACATTGAAATCTATTAGATTCAGTATTTTTGTGACATTATAGTATTGAAAGCTGGCATGCTTCAGACCAGGTCTCAGGACCATATTTTTGTACTGAAAAACATTTTATATATATATAGACTTCTTTTTTGTGGCTTATGGACATTTTGTAATGGAATATTATTTACATGGATTTTACCTTTCACACTGTTTATTTACAATTTCTCATGTTATTTTACTTATCAATATGTCAAGAATGGGAAATATGCCAATATAGCATGTAATTAGCAAGTGAGTCGACAATCGAATTAAACAATATTGGAACATGTTGATAAGTAATAGACTCAAATAACCTCTCAAGCAGGCGCACCCTTCAAAAAGGACAAAGAAATAATTGGTTTCAAATGGCATAGATGTGGTTCAACTGGGAAACCATTAACTGGGAGTCCAAAAATATGACCATGTGATCAATACCATGAGAGGAAGCTTCATTCAACAACCTTATCACTGCATTATATTAAGCGATATTGTTGCCAGCACAACCTAGAAAAACACTCCCTGAACTAACTAAGTCGTGGGCTTGGGAATAAATGACCCAGGATGCTGAAGTGAGATTCAGGGTATAGCGGCTAGCACCATCAGCAAAACCATAGTAAAGAGTCATCTGCAGAGTTTAAAACATAACATGGAATAAGAAACGTCGGACAAGACCTAAAACCATACTAAAATAATAAAACCACACTAAAGGTAAAATATACAAATATATAAAAGGTACTGATGCAAGATGTTCTAGGTATAGTACCTTTTTAGGTAAAGCCCATTGCAAGGCTTCTTGAAAGGTATTTCGTCGAAATATACTAGTTTATGGGCCCCTTTTTTGAGAATTTTCTAAGAGCATAGGGATCATACCACATCCTATGCATACGTAGGCATTGCCTCAACCCATTTTATACAATAATCAACAACTGCTATGATGTAACCGTGCCCCCTGACTAAGCTAGGCTTACAATGCATAAAATCCACCCCCCATTTGGAGAAATGGCAAACGACAATGATGGGGTGTAGCGGAGCAAGGTGGGTGCACTTCTTTGGATAAAAGAGCTAACAGGGTGGGAATTTTTTAACTGCTTCATGGAAATATTTAAAGATTGAGGGATGAAAATAACTAGTGCAAAGGAATTTTTGGGCTGTAGCTATCCCAGAAAGATGACTGCCACATTCTCCATACTGGAAATCATTAAATACTTGTTCAGCCTCATCGTGTGTTAAACACCGCCAAAGAATATAATCGATACCACGTCGATATAAGGTATCATTAATGATTAGATAATATTTGGCGTGATGGCCAATCCACTGATGATCATCGCGAGATAGGTCAGGCTAAAATCATTGATTTTGGAGATACATGATACAATATCCATACCATGGGTTTGTCGTTCTAATTAGGAACAAGAACGCATCGGGTAATGAGTCATTGGACTCAGTTTTCATGATAGCACAGGGAAGATCACAGATCAACTTCACAAAAACTAAGGACTTGAAGTAGTCTTGGCGAACTCAAGATCAAATTCTTGCAGGATAACAATCCAACAAGAATATTTGTCCCCCAGTACCTCATGGGTCAGGATGTAGTACAAGGGGTTTTGATCCACGAGAACGATAGTGGTGCAAAGTAGGATGTAGTGACGAAAACATTGTACATCAATGACCGTAGCCAAAGCTAACTTCTCCACATGTGAGTATTGAGATTCAGAGTCTAGTAGACTCTTACTGAGATAATAAATCATGTGTTCTTGTATGTTCGAATCTTCCTGCAATATAACTATACCAACGGTAGTAGTGGACGCAACAATATAAAGTAGAAAATATTTTGAGTAATTAGGGGGTGTAACACAGGAGATTGTGTTATTGCATGTTTTAAATTATCAAAATCCCCTTAATATTTATCATCTTAGATGAAGGGAGTGTTCTTTTTCAACAAACACATATAACCATGCATTTTTTCTACAAAATTTCACATGAAACGATGAAGAAAGTTTTCCTTCCCTTGCAACCTTTGGAGTTTTGTGATGTCAGTTGGGGGGGAGGGGGGGGGGGGAAGGACACACTGGCAGCAATTTTCAAAGGANACACCCACTCTCTACACAAAAGACACATTTTTTTGGATTGAGACGGATACGATAATGGGGACATCTAAGGAAAATGTCCCTAAGCTTCCCTGAATGATCCTCCCTTCGTTGTGAATGAGCAGGTAGGTCATCCAGGTAGGGTTACACTATATGCTTGATATCATGAAAAGCAGAGGACATGGCTCATTGGAATGTAGCTCTAGTGTTTTTCAAGCCAAAAGGAAACTTACAGTAAGCAAAGGTTCCCCAAGGGCAAATAAATATCATTTTATGTTGATCAACAAGTAATATTTTGATATGATTATAGACAAAGAATCCATCCATAGAGGAGAAGATGACACTTCGAACACAATTGTTGATGATTTGATTGATGTAGGGAGTAGGAAAGTTGTCTTTCGGACAAGATTTGTTTAAATCCCTAAATTCAATACAAACTCTAATAGCTCCTTGCTTCTTAGAAACATGAACAATATTGGATATGCATTCTATCAATGGCATAGGATAAATGAAACCAACTTTCAGAAGCTTTTCGAATTCAACTTTTATCGCCACAACTTTCCTAGGGTGGACTTGACAAAGTTTTTTCCTAACCGGTTTTGTTGTTGGGTAAGTCTTGATCTCATGTACGACAATTGACGGATCAATACCAGGAATTTCCTCGTAAGTCCAGGAAAAAACTTCTCATAATTCTTTGAAAAGATCTTGGTAGTATTTAATTTCTGATGTTGAACAATTCTGGCCTACATGAATATGTTCAACAACTCTAGGATTCACTGATATGTCGATGGGGATGGTTTGAGTAATATTACAAAAATTCCGTTCAGAATTAACACCTTGTAATAATACATGTGTTTGAGGATGTTCGACAATATAGGAGCTGATAAGAGACACAAAATCAAGATCCATCGAATTTACATTAGGAAGGAAATAAGATATGTGATGATGATATTACCATAAATATTCATCCATACTCATAATCTCCATAATAGACTCATCCAATGGAAAATTCTATGAGAGATAATGAAGAGTCGGGAGAGGGGAATCTAGGCAATAAGGAAGATGGTAAGGATCTGATGCTAGTAAATGTTGTTCATCAACGTATGCACCAGAAGTAAATTGAATGGCATGGTATAGGGATTCATGAGGACCTAGAGAAGGTGTTTTAGCAATCTCTTTTCCTTTGGACATTACCCCAGTAGTGGATGATACCATGTTCATCGTAGTGATTTCCATACTAGGAGGGGAAGTAGTAGATGGAAAGACTCCCATGAGGAATGAATCTTTCAAAAGTATGACCCCTATGGATTGATAAGGAGGAGGGGACTTCCCCAACATAGGAATATTATTTGATGTGGTGTTAGTGATAATAGGTGAACAATAATCAAGCTGATCGATGGTTACAATTTTTCCCTAGTGAGAAAATTGGAGAGTACGAAATACCGACGAAGTGACCGCTGTCATAGTGTAAAACCAATTTTTCCCTAATAAAAAATTGTAATCCAATGGAGTGCTGACCACTTATACCTGGATATAAACGGTCTTTCCCCTGAGCTTGATAGATAATGTTGGTAACAAGCCATGGGCATGGAATCCTTGTTTGTCAAAATATTTCAAAGTGGTTAGTGACCAGTTGATTTAAACACAAGTTGGTGGGATAGCCTCGATTTATAATTCTCCACATTAAAAGTAATTGTAGTGGAATTCTCCAAATATAAGGCCCCTAAGGATGAAAACAAATTTTTACGATGAGTAGGGAAACTTTGGAGTACTTCCAGAGTAGACATAGTACAAGGTTCCTGAGCTAAATCTTCAATGATATTATAAAATTGGGCAGTTCGAGTGCTAGGATTGAATACTAACTTCTCGGTCGTACTCTTGGGAGGATGAAAAATTGTGTCAAGAATAGGTTTATCAATGGTTAGAGGGACATTAGAAGGAGGTGGAATATAAGGATTATAAAAACGAGTCTTCTTGGGAGAATTATGTTCATCTTTCTTCTATGGAGGTTTATCATATGTCTGAGATCATGTGGTCATCCCAACAGTTTCGACGGACATCATTCTAATTTCCTCCATGGAGGAAGAGGGACCATTTAAAGATGTATGATCAATTAATTGTTGTTGAGATGGGAAAGGGTCACTTAGCACTGCCGGTGTAGGATTATTTTTCAAAAAATAGTTGATCTCTTTAGACCTATGACATTTCTTTGTGAAGTGATCATCTTCACATAATAGGCAGGGGTACTTAGCTTTCCGTTTAGGTTTCGACTCATTCATTGGAGTCGTAGTATTAGGATTCTCCTACCAGTTTCCAGATTTTTTAGATATACCTTTACCTTTCTTCTTATTACCGAGTGATTTCAAATATTGAATAACATTTACCTCAGTGAAAACAATAGGAGTTGAGGAAGTAGAAGATTAAGAACTATGTCGCTTGGCAGGTTTCATTGTGGATGGAGGTTGGGTTGAATCTAAAACAACATCAATGGGAGTTTCAATAGGTGGCTTGGACGAGGAGAATTCAGGATCAAATCATATAACATCCCAGACTGAGAATAAACTAAGTTTAGATATTGAGCCCAACTAATAGCTTGTTCCTCTGTAATAGCACCTCCCATAACCACGTCGTCTAGGTTAATAGTGGGAAACACTGATTTTTTAAACTAGTCATCTAGTAGTTGATATGGAATAGGATCCTTTATCAACCTTCGACGTCTCCTCCACTCATGAATGTGATCATATATTTGAGTGGAAGCATTTTTTCGAAGAGAAGTCAAAAGATTCATACCAATCTCATAACAGATTGGTAGATAGAAATGGGTAAGGAATATTGATCCCAATGAAATAAAATCCACAAACGAATGTTGTGGAAGTTCAATATATCACTTAGCCGTCGTACCAGTCAAAGTCCTCTAGAAGAGCCTCAAATAGATAGAATCATCCATCAAGGATTTCGAATAACACCATAGATGGAAGGTCATGACATGGTTTCTTAGATCTTCACCATGTTTTCCATTGAATTTCAGGATATATGATGGTAACTTGAATGGAATTGTTGTCCAAAAAGAGTCATGGAGGATGGGATCATTAATCAATTTGGATAGGTCTTGCAGATCCAAAGTATCCAAAAATGAGAGTCGTCGATTAGGTTGTGGGTAATTATAATATTGATAAGGTAAGGATACCCTAGTGGGACCATAGGTCGACTGAGGTTGACCATAGTAACCTGCAAATTGTTGGTAGTTGGGAGTGTTTTTCCCCATAAATGGTTTTCCTGGGTTAGGTCCGGCTTGAGGTCCATAGATAGTTTGATTCCATTGATTGGTAACACCTCCAGGATAAGGGACATATAACATATTATTGTATTGTGCCCCACTAAGGTATTGGCTACCAATATTGGGTTATTGATGTGGGACCCAAGTAGATGCAGATGGTTCCGAAGTAGGACCAACAGAACCAAACAAACAGGTCCGCTAGATCCTACAACTGGAGGAGTAGGTATTGAAACATTATGCAAAATAGGTACATAAGGTCCTCTAGCTGCATGGGATGTGGAGGGTAAAAACAGACTTTGAACATTCGCAAAACCCATGGAAGGCATAGCATCACTTCCCAATGGAGAATTTGACATTGGATTTGGAACATATTGTGACACTCTTGCAGGATTAGCTATCCCAGTGATCGTTGGAGTGAGTATAGCATTGGCCAAAATTGTACTAGAAAGGATATTTAAAGATCTTTCCAGTATATTGCTTGGTAGAATATAAGGTAAAGATATTCTAGGGTTAGGTTATATCTTCATATAAGAAACATTTGTGGCACTACTAGGGCTGATTTTGGAGATAGCTTGTCCTAAGGCGGTTTCCAAAAATGGAGCATTCAAATCGAATATGGGAGAAACCGTCTCACCAGTATGGAACTGATTGAGTCTAGATCCTGTAAGAGTTTGCAAAACAAAAGATGGTCTCGAGAGAAGGGTTTTTCTGCTATTGGTGGTACTGATTAATCAGTAATGGGAACATTAGTAGGAGGAGAGAATTCATCTCCCTCTTCTGTAATTGGAACCCCTTCCAATTCAGGCATGGACACACTACCTACTTTAGAATTTATGTCCATCTCTCGTTCCATGGGAGATCGATTCGTAGCATTTAAAGGATATTTGGGTGATAATCCTTGTATAAGACGGGACCGTTTCCAAGGGAAATCAACTAATTTGAATAGGTAAAACTGATCTAAAAAACAAGCCTCTAGATAATCAAGAAAAGCAAACACTACTCAAACTAAAGAAACAAGCAAAACTATGACAGGACTGGATTGAAAGTTTGGATCCTCACAGGATTGTCAGATCACCACAACTCATGAAATACCATAGGGTCCAACAGTAAAACACGACAAGGAGGATTGAGAGTATACCCTTTCCTTAATACCTGACTACCTAGACGGTACATTCGTAGCAATATCCCCAAGTTCTATTCTCGGTGTATTATAGTGGTAGGATGGTCAAAGGGATTTTCTTAGTTGGTATAAGGATCCCTACAAGTGTCTCCCAATATACAAAAGGTATGTGGGAGCTCAACCCCATGGAAGTTTTTTCTAATGCACAACCGTTCGAAAGGGGCCTTCCTATATACTATTGAGTACGTGAAGTACCTTTCAATATACCTCAAGGGTAAATGAATTGTTGCTCGATATACCAACAATACATGGAATAACGACATAATCCCTAGGTTGCAGTGCCTGAAAAAAATTATAGATTCTAAATTTATAGACGCTAGAACATGTCTCTAACCTATCACGTCTTTCTAAATATTTTAACCTAGAGTAGCACTTAATTTTATCTTGTATGGTTAAGTGGATGCATGGGGTGGAAAACTAAAATGTAAAATCATGCAGGTATGCAAATGCAATTCTTTCACTTTAAATTTTGATTATTCCCTACTTAAATGAAGGATAGAGGTTCAATTCTTCTTTTTCCAAAATACAAATAGATCCCAAGCAAACAATATCAAACTATATATTTCGTTCCTATTCCAAGCATGCAAATATTTCTAATGCAAACCTTGAAAAGAAAGAGATCTGTTTTAAAAGAAAGATATTACTACTTTGCACACAAAATATTTCGATTCTTCAAATGAAAGAAATACTTAAAAACAAGAATATTTTTGTTCTCTTGTTGAGAAGAAAAGACACAAGAAGCAACACACTATGAATACTTGAAAGTTTATTAGACTAATCAAGTAATCAATATTATGTTCTTATACTAAAACTTATGATTTTTCTCAATTTTTTTTAATAACAAATATAAAATAAATATTCTACCATCTATGAAGAAAACAAAAACAAAACTGCTTTCCTTTCTTGTTGATTATAACAAAACTTAGAGATTTGAACTCAAATAATTTATTTTCAAAGTATTCACTTTTGGGCCAAAGACAAATGAAAGAGAATCCTCAAAGGTCCAAAAAAAGCATTACTCTAATACAAAAAAATCAATCCTTATAAACTTTTTTCCAGATCTTGTTTAATGATTGCAATTATAAGAAATGAACCCAAAAACATTTCAAAACCAAAATTTAGTGCAAGATTTCAAAAATCAAATAGAGATTTAAAAAACCTACTTGGAACCACGCTTTGACAACTCAGTACAGAGCGTTGCAGGTCGAGCACTAGACTTTGCAAACAAGTGCAGAGCGATGGTGTTGCTCCTTGTACACAAGAAATATGCAATGGAACTATAGGTTTCCTCAATGAAAGGTGTGGTGGCTACTGGTTTTACTCTACCCACGTGCGGTGGCCCAAAAAGATCATGAAATCACAAGAGAGGCAAAAAAAGAAAGTGTTAGAGTCTGTATATTGAATCCAAATAGCATATAAATATAGGGAGATGAATAATTAGATGCAAATAGAGGTATATTTAACAATTTCAAATCAAATCTTACAAATTAACAAGAAGGTCTAATCTATGAACTGAAATTGAAAATTGAAGCAAAGCTTACTACAAAACCAAGAATCTGATCTCTTCCCAGAGGAGTCGCCACTTTTGCTATTGGAAATTCTTAGCCAGTGCTGACAAAGGGTGTTTCCCTAGATTGAAACACTCAAAACTAGAACAAAAAAGCTACTAAATAAAGAAACCTACCGTAGGATTGAATAAACTACTTGAATTAATTGCTCTCCTCACCTTCCATAGGATGCAAAGGTATGAAATTTGAAGTGCATGATCTATGTGGATATCCTGCAACAGACACAACGAAACACAAACCAAGTGAGAGTAACAAGATGGTTTATAATCCTATGTAAAATACCAAGGATTTAAACAATAAACAGAACATGATAATCAAACATACAAATGCTTATGGGAAATAAACTAGTGCATTAAAATATAAATAAGGAGAGTATACAACCAATGCCTTTGTGTTGAGAACTCTTCGCAATGGATCCTTTCCTCAAAGCCTTCAACTTACCTACTAATCACTCAAGAGTCTAACTAAATTTGGCTAGAATTTGGATGCTATAACACATTCTTCCTCCCTTTTCCCATGAGGGGTGAGCTAGTATACAAGGGCTTGAGAGGATAGGGTAAGTTGAGGATTCTATGGGAGAGGTGGAGGGATGATCCTAGGACGGGGGATATCGAGCTCCAGCTGGCCTAAATCATAGGGATGAGGCTCCATGAAGGAAATATTCGAGAATCCTCTCGAACCTTCCTTTTTTTCCTTCGTAAGTAGAGCACCATGCCTTCTATGAGGGAAAAAGGCAGTGCTAAGGGAGCACCGCTACTTGTAAGTGAGAAACAGGAGGTGGCACTACTATTTGCACATGGAGTAAAGGAATTGGGGTATTGTAGGTTTCTCACAGGTAAAGTGAAATGGTGGCCAAAACTAATAAATTAGTCATCCTTGCTCATTTTCTCGTAAGGAATTTAAGGCAAATACCGATATACTTATCTTGTAACATGGTATTGACAAGAATTATGTGTAACAATGACTCTTCGCTTCAATTTTATAATCCAAATTACCCCATATTGTCTCATTTCTAGCCACATAGATCATATTATCTATCCTTTGTAGTGTGATCACCCCTCACCCTAGAGGAAACATTCCCCCAAGTGTCCTTATAGGCTACATGCGTTTCCTTGCATTGAGCATAGGTATGTTCCACTGCTAGTTTGCTTTCCCACAACACACATTTTCTCTTTATTGTACTATAAGCACATGCTATTCTTTTTCAAGCTTTACAATATGAAAAAGACAAAAAAAAGAAAAGAAAAAAAAAACATAAAAGTCCGGACAGGAAATGATATTATCTTATGTTGGAAATTGTTTTGTCTCCTATGAATAGAGCATAGTTTATGATTCCATCCATAATGGGTTAGGTTTCTAGTATTACCTTAGTATCTACACTCGTTATTCAGAGCTTTAGCCACCGAATGATTAAGCTTCCAGTCCCTATGGAGCCTCTGTTGATCCCTTCTGTGTTACAAAGTTGTTCTAGTTTGCACACTTGAGTGTATGCTGCCTAAGTGTCTCCATCTGCCTCATTCTATTGAATAATGGAAGTTTATCCTGAGTCAACCATTCCTCAAATATCTTGACTCTATATTTCAACCATTCCCTTTACGTTATAAAGTTGTTGTTGTAACTGACACCCTAGGCTTACTTTCATCATTGGTAGGAAACCTTGCACTCAACAGATGACATCTCATCATTGGTCACTGGTTTAGTGGTTTCCCTTGTGTTCGACAACAAGAAATCTATTCACACATTGGGATTTGTGTTGTGTCTTGGATTCCATTAGACCCTATTGGTGGTTCTTATCCTTTGTTAGTAGTTTTCATCATTAGCTGTTATTCAGAGGGCCTATTTTGCATGTTACTTGCATATGGTATACGTGAGAGACGCACATGGTTATTAGTTCGTGCATACCATGTTCATCTAAGTTCTTCCAAATCATCCATCCTTGATATGTACCTCGTGTTGGTTGATGGGGGATACTTAATGCTATTCTTCCAGCGAATTCCATTCTATCAACTTCAAATCATTTATTCTGGTATTGGGATCTAGATTCAATTGAGTGCCTTGAGACTTGCAATCATTAGCAACAGTGTAACATATCCTCAATATGACCGTTATTAATAACTATCTCTATATAGAGGTAAATATACAACTTTCCATGAGAAAATACCAAGAAATATCCTTAAAGCTTTTAAAAGGTAAAAGAAGAAATTTTATACAAAAATTATATTTGTAATTAAATATTTAATTATGTTTTCTTTTATAAAATATGTATCCACTCAACCAACTCTCTAGTTAGTTAGGGTTTCTACTATAAGATAGGATTCAATCTTTAGGAAATGATATCCACTGACATTATAAAAGGAAGAGGGGGAGTGTCCTCCGAGGAGGAACGACTCGCTCCAATTGAACTATCACATGAATTGGGAGAAGGGAATATCGGTTATGGAGGTTGGAATGGGTTATCATGGCCTTTTTATTTTAACCTTGCATTATGAAAGAACAAAGGGGAAGACCCCTATAAAAATTTTGGAGAAATGTGTGGAAAATTCCAGAATGAGAGTGTAGATAATAGCAACCACGTGAAGTTCTTCCAAGAGTAACAACTATTTATATGTGCAAATGCTTGTTGACATAAGAATGCAGGGCAGTATTTTACTGTCATTTCATTGCGTTGATTGACCATTTTTACTGCTATATTCGGCACTCAATTGCATTATCGTTGGGTGGCAATAGGAAGGAGATACACCTTTTTAGTATTGTTGTTGAAGGAAATACATCTGTGAGTATGATCTCTTGAAGGAAGAACAAAAAGAGCTTACATAACAATGGGAACATGAAAATGTCGCAAACACATTCAATCCAACAAGGATGAGGTAAGTATTCTATTTCCAAGGAAATAACCTGTATTTGGAGAATTGATTTATTTATTTATTACTATATGGGTAAATAAAACCTTAATAAATAACTATCACTCTTTAAAAGGGACTACATGTTCAAACTTCAACCATTCTTCATATATATATAAACCCTTGCAAGGAAGGATAGATATATTGTAGATTAAGCCAAGTTGTACATTAAAATATTCCAACTATAAACGACTCATGTGCCAGAAATCACAGAGAATTTACTAATGTTAAACATTAGAGTAGGTCGAAATATGAAAAGAAAATGAATAGGCATAAGTGTTATTTTCTCTAACATTTATAAAGAAGTTGATTAATGAAAAAACATAAGGGAGAGGTTTGTAGTGGTCTTGTGGTTTGGCCACTCGATTTTTTCTTCTATTATATGTCATTGAAGGCGATGAAGGGTGTGTAGGAAGTTTTACTTTTGGTATTTCATTGGATTGTTATTATATAAGAATTACAATACACTTGATCATCTGAGTTTGTAGATCGAGTTTATAGATTTATTCAATTTTACATTTTTGGTAGGTTGTCACTTGCTTTTTATTGAAAGCATAAAGTGAAAAAAGGAAGCAGATACTTTATCCCTAAGAAAATAACTCCTTAAAGACCTAAACCATTGATTAATATAATTTGTGAAGTATCCTTTATAAGTCTTGTTAATCTCTTTATAGAAAAGTTTCGAATGAATTAAATGCTATTATTTTTTGAATAATAGGAATATTTATTTAGAAGAAAAGAGAATGAATTATTCTAAGAAAGTCACTCCATCATATATTATGTGGTTCTTGATTTAGATAAAGGTGGTAGTTTTGATTAATACAAAGGTGGTTCGGTTATTAAGTGAACCAACCATTTATCTTCCTTTAATAGTAGAGAATGAGTTTTGATGAGTTCTTTGGAAGCTTGGATTTCATATTCAAGGGTGTAAACTTTAATATTTATATGATATTTTTTATAGTTATAATTTAGTGAGAATGTTCTAAAATGTATTAGATGGAATTGTCTATGTTTAAAAAGAAGGCCTAGCAATAAGGCTAATTAGTAAGTTCATATTATCCTCTATGCGAGATATTTGAGGATAAGGAAGATGGATTTCACCAGTTGCACTGCAGATTTGTAACATTTTCTTTAATAATTAATAGAAATATTAACAATCTTTGGTGGACTTAGCCTTTCGTTAGGGGTGAACCACGTATATTGGTGTCTTCTTGCAATTATATTTAGGAGCTTTACTTTTACAAATTGACCTCGGTTAATGTTCCGCAATTTTGATTTGATTAAAAGAATACTCACTTCTTTATTTACGCATAATAAATTGAATATGGATCATGTGATCTAAATATAAAGTTTGAGACTTTGCACACAAGAATCATACGATTGTTCATATTATAAGATAAACTAAAATATTAGTATGGTACTTTCATTAATGAATGGTAAACTATAGATGATATACTTTATATAATGGCAAACATTTGTACATCCATGAAATATTATGTCTCAATAAGTATACATTTAACTTATAATATGAGGGAACTTATCTAGGATGTGTATGTGGTATTATATTCTTTTGTTTTATATTTTGTTTTAGAGGGAAAGGGTTAATAGTTTGTAGGAAAATATTTGGATTAATGTAAAGTATTACTACAGGGTTATTGTATAGATGGAGAAGCATGAACTAAGGCTTCAATTTTTTTTGTAAGGCTAGAATCATAATTAGTAAATAGAGGAAAAGGATTATGATTATAAACTAAGAGAAAATTGACTTTCAAATTACTTGTATTCCTTTATGGTTATATATTAATCAATATGGAGTTATGAATAAGTGAAATAGGGTGTGATGAGATGATGTGGAACCTTACTCGTACTTTACTTGTAAATGATGACTTGTGTTAAAAAATAACCTTACCCACCTAAAGGAAAAGTAAAGTGGAGTTTGGGTTCGTTACAAATGGTATCAGAGCAAGTTCACAACACTCGGACCTAATGGACTCGCCTATATGCAGGTATGTCTGTATTTTGTGAAAAGTTACTTATTTGAAAACAAGACTTTATGCTTACCTATTGGCATGGGTGTTATGAAAAAAGATATTGTGGGTAAATTTTGATCACCGAAGTACATAAACTAGCTTGATTAGGAAACCTATGCAAAATATATGTTTACGCTAATTTATGTATAACTTGTCAACAATATGCATAGTGTGATGATAAAGTAAGTCAATGAGTGGTACATTTCAAGAGCATACTGACATATTATGAATTTATTAAGAACAAGTATGATAGATATACAAGTATTAATCATAAAGATAAATCATTACGTTAGATTGTGCACTCTATACTTCTTGAATGTGTAAACGCATATGAGCAGATACTTTTCGGTATATCTAAATCTATGTCTTGCTTACAATTACATTAGAAAGTAATGTAAAGGCTAATTGCATGGTGCTGAAGAGAGGCAGGTTGAAGTAAAGTAGTGGCAATACTAAATGTTTAATGTTAATTTAAGTTATTAGAAAGCAAGGAACATATTTTTCTTAAGGTGCGTATCAGTAAAAGGTTCATGCAAGTGAAGTTATGATTAAGTTGTCGAGGAAACAATCCATTGATATTTTTTTGCATCAAGAGTTTATGACCATCAAAATAGGATCTTGTTATTATGTAGTTGTTTTATGAGATTATGACGCAACTTATTTTTAGCAAGAAATCGTTAGAAGAGAATGCAGGTGTGCATGGTCACAAGAGGCATTGTCATATGAGACCTGTTAAATTAATTGAAAGCAAAAGATAAAATTTTGTAACGAAAAAAAGGTAACATCATTCCTTGATTATTATGAGATATTAGTAAGATGTTGTCATATGATCAAGCAATTTCATTTATGGAAAAACATAATTTAGATAACTTGATGTGCCAAGGATATATTTGTGAAAAATAAGGTCAATAAATTTGGAAATTTCTATTGAAGTAATTGAATATGATACTATATAATAATGATGAGAATTATCAGTTTTGCAAATGACATAATCGTTACAAGGAAATTCAATCATATAATTTGTTGAAATAGTTTGTACATGCGTAGATACTAGAAGTATCAAGCTATGCCAAGCGATAATGTGTTGCTTAAACATATTGGAAGTATAATGTTGTTAAAAAAAACTTAAACATGTTTTGATGTTGAGCGGCCAAGATCTAGAACATCGAGAATGTTCAGAGTTATTAAAAGTATGGTTGAGGTGGAGATGATGAGATTTGGAACGTTGAGTATGTCATTATTCCTAATTAAATAAAGAGTCATGAAACTTTTGAGTTGACCACGGGGGACACCCTTGGTTGTAAGGCTCTTAACTTATAAGAAACTTTTTGACACTAAATTGAACCAATTAATGAAAATGCAGTAGAAAATTGGTTTGGTGTTGATCTTGTTGGGCTCTAGAGTACGTACAGTATTTAGTCCTGAGACTTAATTTCCAGAATAAACAAACCGAAATACAAAAATGCATCATCACAAAATATTTATGAATTAAGTAGAGCTGCTATGGAGCACCCTGGAGAGGTGTTAGGCTCTGAAGTTTTTGATAAGTTAGTATAGAGTTTCCAGTGAACACTCTTGTGAGGTGTTAGACCCTCATATGTGTGTGTGTGTGTGAGAGAGAGAGAGAGAGCTTATGTAGGAATATTTCATCCAAGAAGTGCTTGGAACATTAAAGTTATACAAGAGGTATGTGTGTGAATCTTATGTTTGGTATTTTGTGCATTTGATATGAAGTATTGGCTACAAAGTTATATATGTGGTGAACCTTTGTGTGATAAATGTGAAAAATGTTTTTTCTACATGCATTAGTATGTATCAGAATTTATAGAAAAATTATGACTATGCACATGTTGTGTTAATTTAATATGATTACTTAGGTTGGAAACAAGTGGAAGTGATTAAAAGTACTTGAGAAAAGGTACTACCATATGAAGTGTATGGACGTTGTTCTTAAAAGTATCCAAGCTAAGTGACCATAAAATGTTAATGTATGGACAATTCCACTTAAAAATCATAAATTTTATATTATTATGACGATTGACAAATGTTGTGTATTTGCAAGAATACCATGTTATAAGCAAAACTAAATTCTACAAGGTTGTTATAAAAAAATAGAAAAATGGAAAAGGGTTAATGGTTTTTTTAGATTATGAATTTTGCATATGTTATGTAAGACTGACAGATGTTGCAGGTACATCTTTGAGGTTAAATCTAATCTTTAAAAGTTGTATGGACAACACCACTAGTATGTTTAAAAATCATTTTTTCTTTATGTTCCTCTTGATTTTAAAAAAATCATATTTGTGCATATATTTTATAATAAATTATGGAAATAACTTGTAGTGTTTGTGTTTAAACTACATGTTATGAAAGGAAAAGCATATTAGAGACATTTCGAAGAAATTCCAAAGCAAGAAAAGAATGGTAAATATTGATATTTGTAAGGGAAAACACATTTTTGTGGAAATTGAACCCAAGTGATAAATCAATTACACTCACAAAATTGCTAATCAAACATGCAAAATTTACACAAAAGGAGACTGAAATTGGAGCATAACTTAATCCTGTATTGAATAAGTGTACATCAGCCAACCATATGAAGTACTAAGCTGATAAAATTTTCAATTACATCAGATATTTGAAAGAACAAGGTTACTATTCAAATTGGTAAAAAAGTAGCCTTACTAAAACTAATCAAATCCCCCATAGGTGCAAGAAAGACTTTCCAAATCTATGAAGATGCCCACTAATTGGATAAATCAGATAGGCCAGATAATAAGTGATGGAAAGAGATCATATCCATGCTTTTTTTTGGAGAAAATGAAGGAGGATGATGTGGGAAAAAACAAGGCAGTTACTCCTCGACTAGCTTTTCCTTTTTGCCTTAAAACTGCTGTAAAGCAAGGCAGATTTCAGAAAAAGAAGAACTGCACTTTTAGGAACCAAGAATAAAACAAGGCATGCTAAAAATGTTTCCGAGATGATTCCAAATCACTCCATGACCCAATTTAGCAAGTATTGAATTCTAGGTGCATGTGGAAGCCAACTAGCATAGAGAGGAATCTAGGAATCTAGGAATAAGACAAAAATGATTAATTAATGTCAAATATGGGTAACTATGGGTTGNCCTAGATTTATGAGTAAATATCAGAAAACTATAGGGCCTAGCAACAAGGCTTAGTCTCCCATTACATACTGCATGTCCATACAACCAAGGAAAGAGGAAAAAACCCAATGGGAAAATCCTCCCTTAAACATGGACAAGAAACAAAATTTTGGACCTATTGTTATCGATAATACTTCACCACATGATTAGAAACCCCTAGCATCAATTTGAGATTACTGAAGGCCTTCTCACAAAATACTTTGGTGAAGATATCTGCTACTTGTTTTGAATATGAGCAGTAGAGTAGAGCAATGGTACCATCATGCACAAGCTCTCTGATATAGTGCATATGGATCTTGATGTGCTTGGTTACTTTTATGTGAACTAGATCAGTGGAGATTCGAATGGTGCTTTGATTGTCACAATGGATTACTATTGAAAACTCTGATTTGAAACCACATTCTTCAAGTATCCCCTGTAACCACAAACATTGAGTAACTGCATTCACAACTCCTCTATACTCTGCCTTTGTAGATGAGAGTGCTATGGCACTCTAATTCTTACTTGACCAGATGATTGATCCTTCTGCAAGCATGAACACATATCGTGAGGTATAATTTCGATCTGTGTTTCCACCTGCCCAATCACTGTCAGTAAATCCAACTAGCTCTAAGTCAGATTTTTCTTTATAGAAAATCCCATAAGTCTGTGTTCCTTGAACAAAGTTTAAGATCCTCTTGGCTACTCTCCAATGGAACTCATGAGGTTGATCCATGTATATTGAAGCCACACTAACTGCATAAGATAATCCAGTTCGAGTATGTGTAATATAAATCAAACACCCAATCAACTTCCTATACAGTGTATTATTTACCAAAGGAGAAGAACCTGCTTCCTCAAGCTTAACTTCTGAAAGGAATAGTCTTGCTTGGCTTGCAATATTTCATACTGAACTTGTTGAGAAGATCTGAAGCATACTTGGACTGATGAAATTTTATTCCATGTTGGGATTGAGCAATTTTGAGACCCAAGAATTGGCTCAAAAATCCCAAATCTGTCATGGAAAATGCATGGTTCATTGCAATTTCTTTCTTTGAACTTCCTATGATCAGTAGGTCATCCACATATAAAAAAAAATCATTAAAGAAACACAAATCAGCTTAAAATATGCATTAGTATCATAATTGCATCAAACAAGACTTAATGACAACAGAAAGCCATCAATCATGGCATACCAAGCCCTAGGCGCTTGCTTGAGCCCATACAATGATTTCTTTAACATACACTCTAAAGATGGATTATAAACAAAACCTTATGGTTTCTAAATATAAATATATTAATATAAATATCCATTTATAAATGCACACTCCACATCCATGTGATGTACCTCCCATTGCCTTGAACCTGCAATGGCTAGAGCTAGCCTTATGGAGTCCATCTTTGCCACTGGTGCAAAGGTCTCATTGTAATCAATACCATGTACTTGTGAGTAGCCCTTGGATACCAATATTGCATTATATTTTAAAGTTGAACCATCATCAGCAAACTTAGTTTTAAAGACCCACTTACACTTCACTAGCTTTCTCCCTGGGGAAGATCATCCAGTTCCCATGTGTTGTTCTTCTGGAGCGAGCTGAATTCTTATTTCATGGTTGTTTTCCATATTGGATCATGTCATGCATATTCATATGTCTTAGGATCATAATCAACCATCAAATGATACTTCTCAGCAAAGAGTGGATCTTTCACACAAAGGGCACTCTCAAATTGAGATCTAGTCCTCCTAGTGTCACTAGGATTTCTAGCTAGTTCCCCAGTTGCATGAATGGTACTTGCTACCCATTTTGGTATTGTTTGGCTGTTAGGATCTGTAATCAAATCATAATTATCCTACATATCAGAATCATCAAACTCATTAGTCTCTTCACTTACAGTCAGTGGTTGTGGTGGTGAAGAGGACTCTCCAACTTCAACTGCTACTAAAGGTTCTTCTTCGAATTGGACATTCCTTTCAATGAAATATTTGTTAGTGCTCAAGTTGATCATCTTGTAGCCTTTTGAATGTTAAAAATACCCAACAAATAGGCACTATTTTCTTTGGGTCTGCAAAGCTTTCCTCTTTTCAGTTGGAATTCTAGCCCAAGCCATTGAGCCAAAAATCCTGAAATGGGTCACATCTAGCTTGTGCCCAATCCAAGATTCGAAATGAGTAATACCATTAATATTATTATGTGGCACCTTGTTCTAGATATAGTATGCATAGTTTATAGCCCCGTCCCAAATATTTGGCGGCAAATATTTAGCCCCCATCATGCAAGTTGCCATCTCCTTGAGTGATCTGTTCTTTCTCTCAACAACACCATTTTGATGTGGTGTGTAAGGAATAGAATGCTGCATCTAGATACCTGCATATTTACAATAATGGATGAACTCAGACTTGACATACTCTCCACCATTTTTAGATATGGGGATCTTGAGTTTTCTCCCATTCTGGTTCTCAACAAAGGCTTTAAAGACCTTGAAGAGGTCAAAAATTTCATACTTGTGCTTTAGGAAGTAATCCCAACAATACCTGGAAAAATCATCTATGAAGGTGAGTGCATATTTGGATTGAATTATGGACATATGAGGGAATGGAACAACAATGTCATTGTGGATTAACTCAATGGGTGCAGAGGTTCTCTCATGACTAGCTCTCTCATACTTGTGCTTTGGGTGTTTTCCTAGGATACAATCTTGACAGACTCCCTTAGAAAAATTGATCTTTGGTAACCTATGACCATATCTTTGTCACTCAAATCAGAAAGATACTTATTGTTAAGATGGCCAAATCTTTCACGCCAAAGATTTCTTTCTTCATTAGCATGAGTAAGAAGAGAAGAGGGGTTTGAGTAGGGTAGAAAATGGGAAAACTTGTATACCTTCGAAGTGTGATCAACAACACATTTTTCTATGACTTTAACATTCGAAATCTATGTGATTTCAACTTCATTGGGGAGAAGATGACTTTATTTGGAGACCCAGTGTGAGTCATCTGATACACTGACAAGAGATTAGAGGCAAGACCCAGAATATACAACACATTATTGAAATTACCATGGTCAAGATTAATCCTACCCTTCCCCATACTGTCAGCCAGAGAGTTATCTCCCAAAACTATATGTGTACCTTTCGACACATCAAGAGAGGAAAATATATCCCTTGTCTAAACCATATCTCTAGAAGCTCTAGAATCAATGATGAAGCTAGGTGAGCTTGAGGTGCCAGCAACCAAAGCATGTACTCTCTCCTTGTCTTCTGAATTTGATCCTCCTTCCCTCTTCTTTGAGAAATCAGGAAGGGAGATGTTCTTCTTCTCCAAGATTTGGGTCAACATGTCAATTTTATATTTCATACAAGAGCTCTTAGGATGATAGCCCTTAGTACAATATGCACACTTACTCATTTCTCCTTTCTTATTCTTCTTCTGAAAGTTCTTCTTGGAGCATGAGGGCTTCTCTTGAGACTTTGACTTGTCTCTCTTTTGCTTAGGTGGATTTTTATCTCTTTTCTTTATTTTTGAATCCACCTTTGAATCTCTAGCAACCAAAGCTTGGTCTTTGGAAGGTTTGATGGTGCCCACCATTACCAATTTATCTTGCTCCTAGGTGAGGGATTCCATGAACTCAGCAAGATTAGGAATATTCTAGGTTCAAGCTATCAATTTGGTGGCATGGAAGGTAAAAACAAACACTAAATAGTCAGGACTGAGATTTGAGAGAATGGTCAATATTAGTTTCTCTTCCTTCTTTTCAATCCCACATTGTTTTAGCTGCAAAACAAGGGCCTTAAACTTGGAAAAGTAGAGTTGCAATGATTCAAATCTACTAGGACTCAAGGAGATCAATTTATTCTTGACTTGATGTCCTCTCATCTCATCTGTCTTTCCAAAAATATCTTCAATATTCTCCCAAACCTGATTAGGTGATGTCAATGAATCAATATGCAAGAGGAGGTCTCTTGAAATGCTCAGACACAAAAGACCATAGGCAGCTGCATTGGGATCTGCCTTAGTAGCCATGGTAACCCTATAGAGACCTTTCTCTCTCAATAATATCTCCATCTCATCTTTCCATTCAAAGAAACTGAATGGAGTCAAGATGATCCTTTGAGATTGGTCCATATCTCAACTCCCATGCCCTCCAGTCAATAGAATGTGCTCCTAGTCAGTGATGTCAAACCTGAAATAAAGATTTGGAAGGAGAGAAATTGATATACAAAGGATCTGATACCATGTGGAAATTTAACCCAAGTGATATATCAATTACACTCACAAAATTGCTAATCAAACATGCAAAATTCACACAAAAGGAGACTGAAATTGGAGCATAACTTAATCCTGTATTGAATAAGTGTACATCAGCCAACCATATGAATTAATAGGATTCTCAAATATATAATTACATCAGATATTCTAAAGCACAAGTTTGCTATTCGAATTGGTCAAAAAGCAGGCTTACTAAAACTAGTCAAATCCCCCATAGGTGCAAGAAAGACTTTCCAAATCTATGAAGATGCTCCCGAATTGGATAAATCAGATAGGACATATAATAAGTGACATGAATATATCAGATCCATGATTTTTTTTGGATAAAAGGAAGGTAGATGATGTGGGAAAAAAATAAGGCAGTTACACCTAGACTAGCTTTACTTTTTTCCTTAAAACTGTTGTAAAGCAAGGCAACTTTCAGAAAAAGAAGAAATGTGCTTTTAGGAACCAGGAATAAAAGGAAACATGCTAAAAATGTTTCCAAGATGATTCCAAAGCACTCCATGACCCAATTTAGTAATTATTGACTTCTAGGTGCATGTGGAATCCAACTAGCATAGAGAGGAATCTAGGAATCTAGGAATAAGACAAAAATGATTAATTAATGTCAAATATGGGTAACTATCGGTTGATTATTCTAACAATTTTGAAATGAAACCACATGAATTTATTCCAAGAATAACAACTATTTATATGTTCAAATGCATGTTGACGTAATACTGTGGGGTAGTCTTTTACTGTCATTTCATTGCGTCGATTCACCATTTTTACTGCTATATTTGGCACTCAATTTCATTCTTGTTGGGTGGTGATAAGAAGGAGATACACCTTTTTATTATTATTGGTGAAGGAAATACATCTATGTGTATGGTCTCTTGAAGGAAGAACAAAAAGAGCTTACATAACAATTGGAACATGAAGATGTCGTAATAACATATATTCAATCCAGCAAGGATGAGGTAAGTATTATATTTACAAGGAATATAACCTGTATTTGGAGAATTGATTTATTTATTTCTTACTATATGGGTAATTAAAACCTTAGCAAATAACTACCACTCTTTAACAGGGAGTATTATCCTGTGAAATGGCAATTCTCCATCTGAGTACTAACACTCAATGTGTCGGTACACAAAAGGACAAAATGGATGGAAGTGGCCAAAACCCTATAGATGTGCATGGACTTGTTGATGCTGCAATTTCCTCCCCAAAATGTTATATTTTTAGGGCCCCTCCTTACAATTTTGATTTTAAGCCTTCCTTAGACTGGTTTTACTCCTTGAAATTTTGATTCCATAACTTAGTTTTTTTCTTTGATTAAGCCAGAAAAGTCATTTTTGTAATTTAGAAAATTCGCCTTTTTCTTTTGATGTGTCAGAAGAACTCAACGAATCTAGCCGACATATTGGATCAACTCAGCTAGTTTCACAGACGTATCGAAAGAATTCAATGAGTTCTCTCGACATGGTTGCAAATCACTGACTAGTTTCTTCCTATTCTTTTAATCCAAATTCATTTTTTCAGACAAGTTTTGAAGTTTTTTTACCAAGGGAAAAGTCTTTATCGGAAGAAATTCTTGAGTTTATTGAAATTTATCATTGATTTTACCGACACCATTGGTAGAACTCACTTTTCCTTGCCGACACTATCAACAGAACTCGTATTTCGCCACCGATGTTTTCTATTGGGATAATTCTCTGAGTTTAGCTGACGCTATTGGAATAAACCATTGTTTGCAGCCGATGCCTTCAATGAAGCTCAATATTCATAGACGAAAAAACTCATCTTTTATAGCCGATAGAAATGCATCGGGAGGTTTCTATCGGATGACTTAAATGAGTTCGACCGATAGTGTTAGTGAAACTCAGGTTTTAGAGCCGACACCATCACAAAAAAATTGGCTTTCACAGCCGATACATTAGAAATTTGGGAAAAGTCGTCGATGATTCATCAGCATTGTTCGACGAGTTTTTAAAGGTTATCGCCGAAACAATGTTTCAAGTGTCGCATTTAATAAACCCAACCACAAGCCTTAATTATGTTTTGGAAATGCTTTGTTATATAAACGAGGTGAGTATTTACGGTCTATTACAACAATCCTGTTTTGGACGCGTCGAATCACCACTGGACACTTGGAGCTTTTAAATTGAATTGCCAAGCATCGTACCCGTACCAACAGTTTCTAGGTAGGCCCTAAAACTTATATTTTGTCCAATGTTATTCTAGAATATTGAAAGGACTCTATTGTTGGAAGTTTAGAGTCACTATGGTGGGTTTTTTTCTATCGATGTCTGTAACCTTTCTTTAAAGCTGAATGTCATCCCATAGGGTTTCAGTTTTTGGTTGACCACCAGAATCTTCCCAATTCTGGTTTCAATAAAACCCTTGACCTCGTTGAGTGCTCTTCCAGAATTCTAGCCCAGCCGTCATGGGATATTTCTCAACCTTCGCCACAACTTTTAGTTTTGTTATCAGAGTTGTAGATATGTGCATGTCGAACCTCAGGATTCTTATGATGAAACTACTATGGGCCGGGTGTTTTTTTCGTCCGCATATTGTGTAGATTGAGTTCTTTGAAAGATGAGTATGCGGTGGTAGGGAAACCCTTAGCAGATGTTGACTTTGGGTATCACTACGTTTTAAATATTCGGCCTACGGTTTTGTTGCAAATGGTGCTTTCCTCCTTAGGGTCAGCTCTGTTGTGTGAGGGGTTTTCATGGGTCTTAGGTTTGAACCATGGTTTTAATGTTCCCCAAGGTGTCTATGGTTTCAACCTTATTAAGTCATTTTCGCGTTTTTTCTGGATTATCCTCTTAGCTTTGGGGAAGTCAAGTCAAGAGACCTAAACGTTTTGGTGTTTTTAAAGCTAAATGAATACAGATTGTAAATTATGCAAGCATTTAGCATTAATGTGTTGAAAAACCAGTGATATAACTCTCATAATGGTATATACACTTGTGTCGATGAATTTCATTTAAGCTTTTACCAAACAGTCACCCTTGCTGCAAGTATCAAATGACTAGGAAAACTTTGGGGAGTGATCTCTATTCTCCTTACGAGACTATTTCTGAGTGGATGATAATGGAATGGTAGATGCTGTTATTTTTTCTTCTATCATTATAGACACTAGATGTAATCTCTTATTTTAAAAGAATAAGTGATTTTTTCAACAATGATTCATATATTTTGTAGTTTGGTTTCTCATTTTGGTTATTCCATGTTGACGAAAATGCATGCTGTGTTTAAATCATTAGTATGAATAAGACATCTCTTCTTGTGACTATGCCACAGTTTCAGTCCTCACCTCATACCATGACTAAGAAGAGCGGAAAAAATAAATCCAAGGCCACCGAGGTTGATTCATACGTGGAAATTATTTCCAGGATGAAAATCATATATGAAGATACTAAGGCCATCACAGGGGTCGATCAGGAGTTCAAGTGGGGAGAAATATATCAAATGATTAGAGACCAAAATGTACCTAAGGCAATCTTGGAAGACATGACCTTATATGAAAATATCAGAAAATCAAGCATTACTAAGGTGGTCACGCGCCCAGAGATTTTTCCATGTGTGTTCAAGATAATGCACCCTTGTAACCTAGGGTCTCTAGGGTTACCAACTTACTAAGACACTTGCAGACAATCAAATTATCTAGAAAATGAAATAGGAATAGGAAGAATGCTTCTCTTACCCGGTTTATGATGGTTGATCCAAGATTGGTCTTCTCCTCTTTCAGTCTCCTTCAAAGCTTCTAGGGCTCTCCCAATTCACCTGTAAAAGAAAATTTCTTCCAGCAATATCTCATATATATATTAATGGTTAGTGAAATGCATATTCATAATAATATAATTGAAATCATTCATAATCCATCATACATGGGAAAGCAACAATACAAAGATTAGAAGAATAACTTTCTTTATTCATAAATAGAGAATGGTAAGATTACAACCTAGCTTTTGAGACAAGGACTCCTCTGTGAATCAAGGACACTGAGTTCTGTTGCTCCAAGAGGTCTTAGGAATACCACCAGCATAATGTTGCTCTTCTAAGAATGATTGATTAGCCCCATCCCATGCCCTCTATTTATACATGGGAAAACAAAGAGGTTTCGAACGTTAGGATGGTTGAGACAATTGAGATAGTTATGTATTAAGACTCGACTAATCTCGACTAATCGTGATTTATTATTTTTAACATTTTATTAAGGTACACACGAGTATGTATATAGGAAATGTGCATATGACACACTCCTGGCTTAAAGGAAACTTGTGTGTTCAATGTACACACAGGTTGCAATGAAAATAGTCACGTATGAAACGCGGGTTGCAATGCAAATAGTCGTGTGTGCAACCCTAAAGACCTCCCATCAAAAGCAGTAAGCAAGGTGTTTGATAGAACTAGCTCTAGGGAACCCAAAGCCTTCCAGCAAGAGAGAGACATGACACATTTAGAAGCACCCTCATCAACAATTGTGCATCCAATCGTTTTGTTTCCATGGATGGAATATACTGATAAGGACACATGGTACGGTAGGAGAATCTTAACATCTGATAGATTGAAATTTTCCATCAGAATCGAACAATCCATGCTGCCTAAAGCTGCTAAAAGGGAATCCCGCTGAGTGGGACAACTCTGAAGCACTTCCAATGCAAACATCACACAAGGGGTTTGGGCCAAATCTTCCACCACAGAGTAGTTAGAAGAAGCCCTAGAGTTTGGGTTGTGAAATGCCTTTTTAAATATACCTTTCAGTATTTTGGGCATTGGATCAATAGGTTTCTAGATTGTGAGAGGGTTAGAGGTTTCTCCAACAGACTTACCCTTCTTAGGAGCCTCCGTCTCATAAGTTTTATTTCTTGTCTGGAGTAAGGTACTGGATCGTACCATGTTGATATAATTTTGGTAAGGAGGGGCACCAGAAGTGCCCCCAGCTACATTAGAAATAGAAGTTGCATTCTGTCCTTGGGGAAAAGGATCCTTTAGGACAACCAGTTGTTTAGGATTGTTTTGGTTTCCCTCACCTTTCTTCCCCTTCTTCTTTTTCCCATCGGGCTGCTGATTGCTCTTTTGGGAATATTGCGCAAAAACATTTGCATTTTGGGGTGAGGGGGAATCCTTTGCTTCCTCCACTATAAACTGCTTGATGGACAACTCATGGAGTTGCTTGTCCAAATACTCTATATTGGGAGAACTCACTAAACCAACAACACCATCAACATGGGGTCCAGGCTTTGGTTTATCGACACTATGGGTATACCCCGGTGCCTCAAGCATGATTTCATATAATATCCCAGACTTAGCATATATCAAATCCATTTGCTGGTCCCTGAGGATGGCCTCTTAAGTTCAGTGGTCACCCCCGAAGTGGATACATATTTAGATATATAAGGAAACAAATATTTAAGGAACCACTCTAATAGAAACTCAGGGGGTGGTAGCTTTTATAATCCTCTTCCGTCTTCGCCACTCTTGGATATGATTTGAAATGTGAGTGGATTTGTCTTTCCTAAAGATAGATAAGAGGTTTGTGCCGGTATCATACTGGACAGGAAGCTAAAAGTGGTTCAAGAATACCTCGGAAAAATGCCAAAAACTGTCAAATGCAGCAGAGGGAAATTCAATATACCACTTTGTTGCAACACCATTCAAAGTTCTTTGGAACAGCCTCAACTAAACATTGTCATCGTTTAGTGAGTTGGAAGAGCACCATAAATGGAAAGTGGTGATATGAGCACCTATATATTCACCAGTTTTTCCCTCAAACTTGGGAATGTCCGAAGGTAACTTGGTTGGAACAGGTGGCCATGTGGCACTATGTTTCATTGGGTCATTCATCAACTTTTGCAAATATGGCAAGTTTAAAGTTGCTAGGAACGGAAGTTTAGGCCTAATTGGAGCCTAAAAAGCATGAGTTTTGGAGGTAGAAGGACTTACCCCCTGGTTCCCAAATGTGAATTTGGGGTTACCCCCAGCTGCCAGTTGTGAAGTAGTTGGACTACTTTGAAACAGATTCCACCCATAAGCTAGTGGATTATTTGTGTGCAGTGTAGTATAAGTAGTTTGAGCCCTTCCAAAAGAAACTGGAGTCTAAAATACTGGAGTGGGCATCCCTCCGCTAAAAAGCGAGAAAGGAGATCTCATAAACGGAGCTGAAACCGAAGTTTGGAAACCTTGAAGATAAGTGTTCGTGTTTCCAAACTACATCTCCACATATGTAGGTGTAGGGCCTACATAAGGAGTGGATGGGTGAATGTGCCCCCCATTCCATGGGAATCCTTGAACAAATGAAGAGGATCCAATAGGACCACTCTGAGAATTATTCATAAAAAAGGGTGAAGCAAAAGGTGCACTAGAAATCCCAGTGACAACCTCACTAGAAGGAACTATAACATTCAAGGAAGTCGGTGGTTGAACCACTCGACTTCTTGGTGATAACGGTGCAGTAGGTGCACTTGGTATAGGAGTACCAATAGGGGGAGGTGGCACTCCTCTAGCCAACAAGTCTAAGGTGGGGGTAGATATACCCTCTGTAGAGCTTTCCATAATGTTGCTCACGGGAACACCAATCATAGGTGAAGTGAATGGAAGAACTTGGATGATCATAGGATCGTTTAGGTCAGTAAGAAGGGGTTTAAAGTTTCTTGAAAACTTGTCAGCTTGCAAGTCCTCAATCTCTACTATGGTTGTATCAACCTAATTTGTCCTAAGTTCTAGTTCACATAGAACTTCACTTACTCCTACCGGTTCGAAAGAACCATCAGTATCTAATCTCCATCTTTGAGGGGGAGGTGGAGGATCCACTATAAAAGTGGGAGCAAGGTTTTGCAACCTTCTTGAAATTATGAGAGGTTGGTCCTCCACGGTTAAAAATTGACTCTTCACACACCCTAAGGCTTACTAAATACAAACAAAACACACAACACTCAGTAAAAAAAAATATCCCAAAGCTAGATAGACAAGTGGGTATAAGATGTGCCTTCCATAAGAAATCTAATAGATGGTTACTTGGCGTCCCTGTGGATGTTCTTAGGCACAAGTAGAGGAATCACCCAAACACCTTCCCACACCTTCTACTGGGGTTACCTTCCAAGCCCATCCAAGGTAGACCAGAAATAGCCTTTCGGTATACCTGTGTATGAACCCTATATGTCAGAGAGACTAAAGGCTACCACAATTATACTGACAGTCTAGCGGGACATTCACAAGCCCGATTCGTACATATGGGCAGGGTAGAAAATCCCAAAACCCTGTCAACACCGGGATTGCACGAGGCCCAAGAGATGGTATTGACAGAAGTCCCCAGATGCATAAAAATATTGGTCTACGCTCAAACAAAGAATTGGAGGGTTATCTCCTCAGTCCAAGTCTTCACGCGGCCTCATGCTCAACTCTTTTTTGAGATTATTTTCCCAGATACAATCAACATAGAAGAGGATTTACCTAGTGATTGGTCAACTACGTTTGAGATCAAATACTTGTGGAGAGTTAAAACTCCCTAATCCACAAGTCTAGCCTAAGCTAGTTGGTGTAGGAGCCTAAAAAGAAAAACTTACTAATAATTTTAAATTATATCATTCTTTTTAATATGCTATTTTTAGTCAGAGGAAAATGGTGTGAAACTTATGTCGTGTTATAGACTCGATAAAAGAAAGCAAAAATGATGCATAAAAGTAAAATTTTCAAAGCACATTGCAACTACTAAGCCAACTTTTCTTTTCTTTTTATAAATGCAAGTTAATGAACTTAAAACTAAGTATGAGAAACTACAAGACTTTTAAAGATTTTTTTTGAAATTTTCTTTGAAAAATAACGAAAAGAAATACTACATGCAACCTAATGCAAAATATTTTTGTCTTTTATTTTCAAACAACTTCAAAAAACTATAATGAAAATGAATACAAACTGAGAAAATTTGACTAATCTAAGAATACAACAGTGAAATGAGGCAAAAGGATCCCAAAGTGACCTAATTCAACCAAGAGGAAGAAGACTAGAACAAACCCTAACTTGGAGGAACTAACAAAACTTAGAAGTTTACTAGATCCACAAGGAAAAGAGTGACAAACTGAAACTACAAGAAGCAGCATAGAGTATAAAGCATTCAAGGACTCGATCATTTACCTAGAACACAAGCACTCAGACTTACAAACCAAGTAGGAGGACCACCGACACTCACTAATGCAAGAAAATCAAACACAAAAAGCTCAAAGACTTGACAAAATCAAGTATATGATGTGACATACAGACCTCAAACTTACAGAGTCCTGTCATAAATAGAGCCTCACAGGAAATAAAAAATACAAAAATAAGGGACAAGAAAACCATAACAAACCTAAAGACTGCTACAGGATACACATGTCTGTCTATGCAGAACACCCACGTACAACAAGCGACTTTCCAGAAGGAAACCTGCGTGTACATAGTGAAACACACAACTGTGTAGGTATACAACCCACGTGTGTTGCTAAAAATTTTCAAAGAAAAAATACTAGCAGCAAGGCTCCAAAAAGCTATACTATAAATCAAAGGCCAAAATAGACTAAACACACCAAAATAAAAAAGAAGCAAAGGCTGGTAAGGGGACCTAAAGAACGGACCCACAACAAGCTGGACTCCCTAGTGGAGTCGCCAGTTCTGTTGTTCAGGACAATGCACCCTTGTAACCTAGGGTCTCTCGGGTTACCAACTAACTAAGACACTTGCAGACAATCAACTTATCTATAAAATGAAATAGGAATATGAAGAAGGCTTGTCTTACCCGGTTTATGATGGTTGATTCAAGCTTGGTATTCTCCTCTTTCAGTCTCCTTCAAAGCTTCTAGGGCTCTCCCAATTCACTTGTAAAAGACAATTTATTCCAGCAATATATCATATATATATTAATGGTTAGTGAAACGAATATTCATATTAATATAATTGAAATGATTCATAATCCATCATACATGAGAAAGCAACAATACAAACATTGGAAGAATAATTTTCTTTCTTCATAAACAGACAATGGTAAGATTACAACCCAGCTTCTGAGACAAGGAATCCCCTGCAAACCGAGGATAGTGAGTTCTGCTGCTCTAAGAGGTCTTAGGCATACCAACATCATGACTTTTCTCTTCTAAGAATGATTGATTAGCCCCATCCCATGCCCTCTATTTATACATAGGAAAATAGAGTGGATTCAAAGGTTAGGATGGTTGAGACAGTTGAGATAGTTATGGATTAAGACTCAACTGATCTCGACTAATCGTGATGTATTATTTTTAACATTGTATTAAGGTACATGTGAGTATGTATATAGGAAAGGTGCGTATGACATACTCCTTGATTAAAGGAAACTCACGTGTTCAATGTACACGTGGGTTGCAATGCAAATAGTTGCGTGTGCAGCCCTAATCTCCAAATAAAAATATATGAAGCTGGTCAGGAGATTATGTATCAATGATCATGCACATCTATAGTTTTTGGGAAACTTCAACCCTGATGTCCTTTTGTCTCCTGACGTATTGGATGTTAGTACTCGGATGGAGAAGTGACATTTTGGTTGATAACACCATGTGCTGAAGTAATTGGATGGATTCTACCTCAGATAGACCCATCCACGATGATGATTTCCGAGGACACTACCCAAGACAATTCAATGGACCCTCCTACCTCATCAAGTGACATGATCACAGGAGGCCATGTTCTCTTGCAGAACTAGGACTGGTTTCTTTCACTCCATCTAAGCATCACATAGTGGCATGCTTGGACACTATATTCTTCGACAAGACAATGAAAAACATTGTTAGAATGTTAGAGAAAAGGTTAAAGATCGACACTCAACCTGATCTGCTCATAATTACCGAGAAAACCGTCATGGAACACACCAATAAATACCCCAAATTCTTGGCATCTGTAAGTATAGTAGTTGCGTAAGATAACATGGATAATGTTGACAAGTTGGTGGAATATGCAGAGCATTATAAAGAAAGGATGGTAAAAATTAAAGACACTTTAGTCAAGAAAAGAGGAGAAGGCTGAGAGTTAAAAAGGAAGCATGAGGAGATTCTCTCAGAAAAGGAAAGGCTCTAGAAGGAGTATCAAACTTTACAATTAGAAAAGGATGCACTGGAAGTGCAGGTTACCGTTATGGAACGAGAGAAAAAATATTTTGAGGACAAAATTTTAGAATTAGAATCACAGAAATATGTGGAAAATAGACAAGAAGGAGAACTAAGAACTCGGGTAGGGGCTCAGAACAGAGAGCTGGAGACTCAACTTAAGGTATCCACTAAAAGGTAGCCTCACATTACCTCTTTCTGTGACCAATCTTGCATGATCCGAAGAAAGATCCATCAGGTCCAAGTAAGACTTGCAAAGGATGTATATAAAGTCAAATGGGAAGAGACCAAACTGAATGAAATAGCATATAAATCATCCAATTTTAGGGTAGAAATACTAGAAGCTAGTAAGAAAGTTCAGAGTCAACAAACTTGGGTAGAGGGAAATTCAAATTTTCCTGAACACTTTCCTTAGAAGACAACAAGAGGTCTAAAATTATAATTCACACTCCTAGAATTTTCTAGAAAATCCTCTGTAAGATTGAATCATGAAGTAAAAAAGACTATGGAGAAATGAACAGAGTTCTACAAAAATATGTGTCAAGTTCATAATAAATGCCACCTTTCTTCAATTACAAAAGTCAATGACTTCTTAGATAAAGATCAACATATGGTGTATCTTCAAGACAGATTGCATGAAGATGAACCATAAGAATTCAAAAAATTGAAGTCATTAGTAAAGAACTGGTTAAAACCTAGACTGCACAAGCCTCTATTAGTAATTATCTCTTGAAAGACCTGTACAAATTGACTCCACCAAAAGTGACACTTGTGGAGGGACAACTGGTCGTACACAAAGTAATCGTAAGATTGTTGGAGCCAATAGATTATCGGACCATTACATGAGAATGTAATGTGTGGGGTGAATATATTACGAGACCAGTAAGGCCTATTTGAAATATTTTATTGTCTGTATTTTGTCAATTTATGTAATTTATTATTGTTTTCCCTTTTGCTAGTGTAAGGCACTAAAGGACAAAATTTTGCAAGTCCTAAAGTCAGGGATTTCTAAAGTCGGGGAAGTCAAAGAGTCATTTGTAATTGTATTATAAATAAAAGGAGAAGGTATAATAGAGAGGAATTTTCCCTGGCAGAAGAAGGTTGATTTGATTGTAAGAAGAACTACTTTTTATACTAATATAGAAAGACAATTTTGCTGGGAGAGGATTGCACTGGGTTTTACATGGATTATGTGGAATTTCAAATATGGAACTACTTCTATTGAGTCTCCATATACTATGAGATTGTTCTGACTTTTATGAACTATTTCTTTAATGATGAATGCTTTTACTTTTTTCATATAAAATTCTATGTACAAATTGAGTAATGCTTGCTTTCTTATTTCAAACTTTATCTTTGTTAATCTTTCTACTTTAATAATGTGTATGGAATTGGAATAGTTAGCTGCAAAATTCATTATTGATCATTATAGTACATTACTCTCTTTCTTTTAAATCTACTCCATAAGGGGATAGGATAGATTAATCTAGAATAGACTAGAACATAATTGTTTTTCTTTTATAGAAGTGATTGAGGAGGAAGAGAGGTAAGAACCTATGCATCTCTAGCGAGGTTCTTGTTCACCGGTCAATTTCATTTAGCTTAGTAATTTCAATTTCATCTATTAGGATATTTAGAAACTTAGGAGTTAGTTAAGATCAACTTGTGTAATATATCCGTTAGGTAAAAGTGTGTTTCTTTAGTATGCATTTGTAAATATTCTAATCCGACGATCATGATATGTTCTAGACATAGAGTGATCCAATGGTTCAACTTCTCTTATATCATACCTACCATTGATTCGTGGCTTAACACCAGTTTGGTCTATGATCTCTATTTAAAGAGCATAGAGGGTCCTTGGCTAGTTGATCGATTATGAGAAGCTCATGTAACTTTCTTTCTTTTGCATAATAAATTGCTCCAAGTAGCTATTTGGCTGGGGCCGTGGACTGTTTCTCTCTTGAGGGTTTTAACCACATGACAAACATCGGTGTGTTGATCTGTGATCTATTTGTGTGAAGTGGTATCTGAAGGTGTTCGGTATTTTGGGAGTACCCTGTGTACCCGAACATGGTATCAAAGCTTTAATGAAGAGCCGCTTTCAGTTTTGATCAAGATCTGGAACCGGTGTTACCGAAACTTTGAAAGGGTTTATGGTTCTGGATTTTCTGTGCATTTTTTTCTTGTGGGAGCTGTTCCATTGCATCCGGAGCGCTATTTCCATTGGGAAATAGTTTTTGTTTCAACAAAAACTGTTTCTGTTTGTTCCAGAGACACCCATTTCGACAAATCTGAAGGTATAATGTTACAGTAACGGATTTGTTTTTTTTAATCTCTCATATCTTATCAGTTTTATTATTAGATCCTTTTTGTTTTAGTCTCAGACTGTTTCCTTCCTTGACTATGTATTCTCTTTGCCGTGCACCTTGCGCGATCGCGGCGAATCAGAAATAGTAAGGGAAAGTTCTTTTGTTCTCTTCTCGGCTACGTATGCTCTATGCCGTGCACCTTGTGCGATCACGACAAATCAGAAACAATGAGAAAACTTGAAAACATAGACTTTCCAGGTAAGCTAACCAAGATCTAACCCCATTGTGTGAAAAAAGATTTTTTTGTTTTTGTTTTTCGGTTTTTTTGTGATTTGCAGAAAAAAAAAGGCAAGCACGGAGAACAAGAGAGAAGAGTTAAAAAAATAAGAGCTCCCTTCCCATTTCCATTCTTTTACGTACCTTTTAAACTTAGCTCACTTGGTCCAAAGTTGCTTTATTCCTTAATAGGTCTTGAGTTCAAGTCTTATTAAGCTTCCTTTTAATGCATGCAATTTCTATTTTCACGTTACTTTATTGTAAAAGTGCATCTCACATAAATAAAATAAAATAAAAAGTGAGTCACTTAAGTCTTTTAATTTATTGCCGCACTATTTAAAAGTAACATTATTGTAAAAGTGAACCTCACTTATTCTACAAAAGTGATTCACTTTAAAACAACTTTATTGTAAAGTGATTGTCAAAGGTTGATCTTGGGAAGAGGGGGGTTCTCTTTTTAAGTTGGTCAAGTTAATATCTGCCACATCACTATTGGGGACATCTTCAACATTTTCTTTGATCAAGCATAACTTCATCATCTGGAATCAGTTTTCAGTGCCGTTTTTTTTTAAACTGCATATTTTTTCAAGCTCTTCGCAACTAGACAATTAGTTTCTATTTTTGTTTAGCCATTATTTTATAGTATGGCCGCCCCTTGTGATATTATACTTACAATTTCTAACTATTTCTCATGGAAATCTCATATGGAGGATGTTCTACGAAGTAGAGGACTTTTCAAGATAACCTCAAGGAAAGAAACATAACCCACTGATGATGATAAAAAAATTAAATAGGCAAATAGATGTGATGAAGCTCGTGGATTGATTTGGATGTCAATCTCTACGGATTTGCGATTCCACATATCTGAAATTAATGAACCTAATAAAGCTTGGGAAAAGTTGGAAAAGTTGGAATGAAATTCAGGGTCATCAACTTGAGAATGAGTCGCTTTCCTTGAATCTAAATGATTTTTCATGCATTCAAGACTATTTATTTAAGTATAAAACTCTTAGACTCTTATGTGCAGAATGCAAGATTAAGAAAGAAGACAAACAATGTATTTATCATATTCTTTCCAAACTTGGACCTGCATATTCTGTTTTTGTATCACTTTTGTATCTACATTCTACTCCATGAAATAATCCTTGACTGGAGTTAGCTATCAAGAGCCTAGTCTTGAATCATTTTGTGATTCCTTAATTAGAGAGCAAGATAAACTCATTCATCTTGGAATAATTAACAATGTGGATACATCTAGGAAAGCTTTACTATCCCAACAGAAAGAAAAGTCCAAGCCTCCCAAGAAACATAATTCTCGCAATAATAATCCAAACAACAATGGTCCCAAACCCTCTCAGTCAGCTCCTTCCTTAAAACATGACAAAGGATACAAGCCCAAAGGAAATAAGACTGAGCGTCATTGCAATTTTTGTGGGAAAGATAATCATGATTAATCTAAGTGTTTCAAGAAGATGGCAGCCTTGGAAGCAACAATGAAGAAGCACCACATCAGCCTAGATTTGTCTTCAAAATCTAACTCTCATGGACATGCACTTTGTGCTTCTAGTTACTCTTATACTGCATCTTCTTCTTCTACTTCAAATGAATAGCTCATTGATTCTGGAGCATCTTATCATACGGCTAAGGATCAAGCCATGTTTTCTACTATGCATAAATGTAACACCAAACAAATATTTGTTGGTGATGATAGATCTCTAAGTTTTGTAGGATCTGGAACAGTTCCAGTAGAAAATGGTCATTTCAGTGATGTACTATGTGTTCCAAAAATTTCCTACAATTTGTTATCAGTCTATCAAATTACTCATTTAGGTGAAGGTAAAACTGTGACGTTTACACCTCACCAAGTTGTAATCAAGGATTTTAAAAATCCTCAAAATGTCCTTGCTACTGGAACTGTTGATGATATTACTAGGTTGTACAAATTTAACAACTTTGGATCATCACCTTTTCCTTCAGTTTTTGTTGCTCATAGTGATAACTTGAGCAAACTTTGGCATGAGCGATTTGGTCACTTAAATTATTGCTCATTGCAACAACTATGTAAAAACAATATGGTGACTGGTCTTCCAATGGTATCTTGCAAGGATGGTGTTTGTTCCGGTTGTGTACTCAGAAAACATCATCGGGACAGTTTTGACAAACATGCCTCTTAGCACACCTCGATTCCTTTGGAGCTTGTGCATAGTGACTTATGTGGTCCTCTTCCATCTACTTCTTTTTCTGGTTTCAAATATTTCTTAATTTTCATTGATGACTACTCCAGACGCACTTGGGTTTACTTCCTAAAACTTAAGAGTGAAGTATTTTACATGTTCTTGGCCTACAAGGCCCTTGTTGAAAAACAATTTGGTCATCAAATTATTAAGTTAAGATCTGACAATGGAGGAGAATATGTTAACAACAAGTTCACTACTTTCTACACTGAACAAGGAATCCAACAACAGCACACTATTCCATATACACCACAACAAAATGGTGTAGCTGAACGAAAGAACTGCACTTTAAAAGAATTGGCTAATTGTATGATCCAATCTAAGGGACTAAGTCTTCAATATTGGGCTGAGGCCATAAATTGTGCAAATTACATAGTTAATCGCACACCCACAAAATTTTTACAAGGTATAACACCGAAAGAAGTATGGAGTAAAATTAAACCAAATGTAAGTCACTTTCGTGTGTTTGGTTATGAAGCATGGGCTCACATTCTGGATGAAAAATGGAAAGCATTGCAGCCTAAAAGTGAAAAGTGCATATTTGTTGGATATTCAGAAGATGTAAAAGGTTATAAACTTCTTCAGCCCCATTCACATGATATAATCATTAGAAGATATGTTAAATTTGATGAAAATCTCTTGGCCTGCGAGCCTAACTTGGCGGGTGTGCCATCTTTGGCCTGTGAGCCTGATTCAACAATTGTGCCTTCTTCTTCTTCTTCTTCCAACTTCCTTGATAGGTTTCCAACTCCAGTTTTTGATGATGACAGTGAGGATGAAAATCCACCTCCGCCTGTTCATGTTTCTCCAATTGCACCAGTACCAATGCCTCCTTGATGGGTCTGTTCAACATGTGAAGCAGCTGGTGATCTTGCCGGTGATCCTAGAGATCAACGTCGAACACGTTCTCAGTTTCAGCGAGCCTCTTTCCTTTTGGATCAAGTTTCTGAGAATCATGATCCAGAAACTTTTGCAGAAGCTTCAGGAAATCCAGATTGGGATGCAGCTATGGATGAAGAATATCGTTCCTTAATTGCGAACGATACTTGGGATCTTGTTCCTCTTCCAAAAGGAAGAAAACTTGTCAGATGTAAATGGGTCTACAGAACTAAGTATGCATCAGATAGAAGTGTTGAAAGACTTAAGGCAAGGTTAGTTGCCAAAGGTTTTTCCCAAGTTGAAGGGATTGACTACAATGAAACCTTTGCCCTTGTAGAAAAAATGAACTCCATCTGCCTTGTTCTTTCCCTTGTAGCATTACATAACTGGGAAGTCCATCAAATGGATGTCAAGTCTGCCTTCTTACATGGTGATTTACATGGAACAACCTCTTGGATATGTTCATAATAACTCTAGCCTTGTTTGTCTCCTTCAGAAATCCTTATATGGCCTTAAGCAAGCTCCTAGATCTTGGTATGCCAAAATGGATATCTTTCTCCTTGACACTGGTTTTTCTAGATGTCATTCTGAGCCCAATGTCTAGACCAAGAAATTAGGAAACCATCTCATCATACTTGTTCTTTATGTTGATGATTTTATCCTTACTGGTAGTGACCCTAAACTTATAACCCATGTGAAATCCAGTCTTAAGCAAAATTTTGAAATGTCAGACTTAGGACATCTACATTATTTTCTTGGTCTCCAAGTCTTGCAAACCAAAGAAGGAATATTTATTTCCCAGTCTAAGTATGCTTGTGACCTACTTCGTCGCTTCCACATGGAATATTGTAAACCATCCCCTTCTCCCTTCCAGTCTGGAGTCAAAATTTCTGCCACTTGTACTTCCCCTGAAGTAGATGCCTCCTTGTATCGTTAGCTTGTTGATAGTCTTTTATACTTGACTCATTCCGGTCCTGACCTTTCCTTTGTTGTTGGTCGTGTTAACCGTTATATGCAAACTTCTCATGAAATTCACTGGAAAGCAGCAAAAATAATACTTCGATATATTCGAGGTACAATTCAGTTTGGGATTCATTATAGTATAGGGGGGAAACCTTTGTTGCTTGGTTTCACTGATTCAGATTGGGTCGGCACTCCTGATGATTGAAAGTCTACTGCATGTTATGTTTTCAGTCTGGGATCTGGATCTATCACTTGGGATTGTAAGAAACAACAAACTCTTGCTCTTTCTTCAACAGAAGCAGAATATCGAGCCGCAGTTAATGCCAGTCATGAAGCTTTATGGCTTCGACAAATCCTTTCAGAGTTTGGATTCGAGCAGCAGTAGCCTACTCGACTTTGGTGCAACAATCAAAGTGCCATCAAACTTTCCAAAGATCTAGTTCTACATCAGAGCAACAAAGACATTGAGCTACACATGCACTTCATTAGAAATCTTGTTCATGATAGTGTTATTGAAGTTCTCTATTGCCCTATAGATGATCAAGTTGTAGACATCTTCACCAAGTCTCTTACAGAAGCAAAGTTTTCTAAACTTCAGTCTATGTTAAGAGTTCAGGAATGTGTCCTCAAGGGGGGATAGGCTCTAATGCCTCCTTCCTTCTCCTAATAGTGTCACTTTTGTAAATCCTTCAATCCTATCCCAAGTTGTTCTTAAGGGGGGATGTTAGGATATTTAGACACTTAGGAGTTAGTTAAGATCAACTTGTGTAATATATCCATTAGGTAAAAGTGTGTTTCTTTAGTATACATTAGTATGCATTTGTAAATATTCAAATCCGATGGTCACAATATGTTCTAGACATAGAGTGATCTAACGGTTCAACTTCTCTTAGATCATACCTACCATTGATCCATGGCTTAACACCCGATTGGTCTATGATCTCTATTTAAAGAGCATAGAGGGTCCTTGGCTAGTTGATCGATTATGAGAAGCTCATGTAACTTTCTTTCTTTTGCATACTAAATTTCTCCAAGTAGCTATTTGGCTGGGGCCATGGACTGTTTCCCTCTCGAGGGTTTTAACCACGTGACAAACATCAGTGTGTTGATCTATGATCTATTTGTGTGAAGTGGTATCTGAAGGTGTTCGGTATTTTGGGAGTACCCTGTGTACCCAAACATCATCTATATAAAATAAAATCACATAAACGGTGGACCGGGCCACAACCGGTAAAAGACTTAAACAAGATTTAATTCTACGATAGTCAGGCCACTAATCGAATGGGTTCCCCATACCAAACAATGAACGATCTAGTTGGGATCGCTTACTAGGGAGAATACCTACTGTCGATACTTGGGAATTTTCTAGGCATAAACAGTCTTGGCTCTAGAAGAAGGGCCACCAGTGCATGGCTGGCAGAGGAATTCCGTTTGCGAGAAATTGCTCCACTAGAAATACATATAAAACTACATTTCTTAAAGATTTCATTTCTGAATAACAAGAAAAGGTAAGTTCTGAAGAAGAAGGTTTAGAACGCTTGTACGTTGTCCCATTAGAATAACTTTATCATTTTTGAAGACACACAAGATATTACGTGAAGAATATTGGAGGATTGAAAGCAATTCCTGCATTGCCAAGAAGATAGGCTCCGAAGAAGGCAATTTATTACACTTAAGATTCGATCCTTGTGGAAAATTTGGAAAAGTTGGTTGATTTATATATCCAAGAAATCATCCAACCTCTTGATCAGTTGGGACTAGAGTCTCCTACAGTTCAGTTCAGTCTCTTACACACAGTCCGATCTCCTTCAATTTTCATGGACTGATGATATTGACTGTAATATTGTAAACTTAGTTACTAACATAGAAAATGATATTAATCAGGTAGAATTAGGAGCTAGCTTTTGGTTTTTATATTTTGATGGTTCCAAAATGCAAGAGGGATTAGGAGTTGGTTGTGTCTTGATTGACCCAGAAAAGAATAAATAGTTTCTCTCTTGTAGACTAGAGTTTGAATGCACAAACAATACATTTGAGTATGCAACTCTAGCCTAGGGCCTGAGAAAAACCATTGAACTTAATGTTAGAAATTTAAAATTTTTCGTTGATTATGAGGTAGTAGTTAGAGAAATCAAAGACACAATTCATTGTTTGTCACCACACCTAAAGGGATATCAAGATAAAGTATGGAATCTTATATTAAATTTCAATTCTTTTAATATCAACTCAATTCTTATATTACAAAATGTTTCCGCTGGTTTTTTAGTTGTTTATGCTTCTAGGTTAATGCCAACTAATAACAAGTGTTATATTGAACTTATTTTCAGGCCGTTAGTACCAGATAATGTTACAAATTTGAGGGTATTTGATGATCATGAACAAATCATCAATTTTCTAAAAAATAATGAAACTTTCAGAGACTTTGTGATCGATGATGAGGAGCATTGGACCAATCTACAAAATGGAGAAGTAACGAAAGGAAATTTTATCCCAAAGGAGTAAGGACATTGGAAGGAATGTTTGATTTAAATAACAAATTCAGAAAGCTGACCAACGTCAAATCCAACAGTTCATCCATGCAATATGAACTGATTAATTTCGGGACAAAGGCTAACCCCAAGTGCACAAATCTGGGAAAGTGTTTCTTGCCTAGAGAGAGAAGTCGGTTTATCAATTTTTTTCAACAATATAAAGATATATTTGCATGGACATATGAGGACCTAAAGACGTATGCAACACACAGCTTTCAACACATTATTCCTTAGTAAAATGAGTGTAAAACCATTCCAAAAAGAATTGAGGAAAATGCATCCAAAGTTGGAGCCTTTAATCCAAAATGAGGTAAAGAAGCTACTCAATGCCAAGATTATTTTTCAGAGTTCGACATTCAAAATGGGTAACCAATTTGGTTCCAGTGAGAAAGAAGTCAAGAGAAATAAGGTTATGTGTTGACTTCCGAAATATGAATAGAGATTCAGATAAAGACAACTATCTAGTTCCACCGATGGAACAAAGTCTCCAGATGGTATCAAGTTTGGATTTGTTCTCCTTATTAGATGGATTTTCATGCTATAACCAAGTGTTGGTGGCTGAACAAGATAGGATGAAAACTACATTTCACACGAAGAGGTGGACATTTTCTTATAGAAGAATTTACTTTGGTCTCATAAATGTCGGAGCTATGTTTCAGAGGGCCAAGGATATCACATTTCGGGGATTAATCAACCACTGTGTGGTGGTATATATAGACGATGTGACAATTTTCTCTAAGAAAAGGGAATATCATGCTTTTCATTTAAAACACATTTTTTATCAATGTAGGAAATATGGCATATCTTTGAATCCGAAGAAAAGTATTTTCTCAATTCTAGAAGGAAATCTATTGGGTCATATTATTTCTAAGAATGAATCTCCATATACCGAGAAAGAATTGAAGTCATATCTCAGATTCCCTTACCCCATAATAAAAAAATCTATGCAATCATTTATGGGTATAATCAATTTTGTTCGAAGGTTTGTTCCATACTTTGTACAAATTGTGAAACCTTTGTAACAAATGGTGAAGAAAAGTGTGCAGTACAAATGGAGTGATGTTGAGAAGGTTTTCTTTAATGACATAAAAACAACAATAGCTCATGCACCTTCTCTAAGAAGTCCTGATTTTGTAAAATATTTTATTCTGTATACTTTTGCTTTAGACAACTCACTTGCAGCGGTCTCGACGCAGAAGGGAGAATTGGGACATGAATACTATGAGCATCGGATTACAAGGGGATGAATTGAATTACCTTGCTGTATAAAAACAAGCATATGCCATTCTCAAAGTAGTCAAGCAATTCCGACCTTACACTTTAAAAAATAGGACAAAAGTGATTGTTCCTCATCCAGCTGTTAGAACCCTCTTCGTACAGAAAGAATTGGGTGAGCAAAGAGGAAACTAGGTGACAACATTGCAGGAATGTGATTTAGAATTCAAGATAGCCACTATTATTAAAGGTCAATGAATATCTAAGTTAATTGTTGAAGGTCGTACTAATGAAGATTGTGATTGGGAGAATGAAGCAGAGTTAAAAATGATTGATGTATGTCCCATATTTACTGCTCCTGAATCTTGGTACAAGGATCTAGTGAATTACCTCCAACAAGGACATTTACCGAAGCATTGGAAATCTAAGCAATGAAGTGCACTTCATCTAAATTCATCCTCCTACCAGATAATCAATGGAGTTCTCTTTAGGAAAAACTATGATGGAATGTTCATGAGATGCCTTGAAAAAGAAGATGCTTCCAAAGTAGTTAAGGAATTGCATGATGGCCCTGCAAGAGGACATTTCTTTGGAGATACTACCACTCACAAGATCCTCAGAGCTGGCTATTATTGGCCAACATTATTCAAATATGCTCATGCTTATGTGAGAAAATGCGATGTATGTCAAAGAATTGGTGGTAGATTATCAAAAGTAGTTGTACCATTGCAACATGTCATTATTTTAGAGCCATTTGAACAGTTGGGTATAGATATCATTGGGGAAATCAATCTGAATTATTCACTACAACATCTATATATCCTCACAGCTATTTATTATTTCACAATATGGGTCGAATCGGTTCCGCTGCAGAAAGTAAACGAAGATGTGGTCATCAATTTCTTGCAAGAAAACATTATGACCAAGTTTGGGGTTCGAATTTCCCTCGTTTTTTATAATGCTTCTTTTTTCTCATACATCAAGATAACTGAATTTTCTTGTGAAAAGGGAATCCAATTACATTATTCAACAAATTATTATCCTCAAGGAAATGGGTTATCATAATCAACAAACAAAAATCTTATCAGAATTTTGAAGAAAATTGTTATTGAAAATCAAAGAAATTGGCACACAACACTTCCCAATGCACTATGGGAAGATAGGGTCACCCCAAAGAACTCCTTAGGAGTTCCCCCTTATACCCTGGTTTATGGGAAAGAAGCTATTTTACCCCCAAACATTTTGCTTTCATCCTCTCAGTTAGCTCAAGCCTCACGAGGATCTAGTAGTGAAGTATTACAAGCACGTATTAACACTTTGCTGAAACTTGAAGAATCCAAACATAAGTCTAAAGAAATATTTAAACAACAAGAAGACATTTTCAAGAGGTGGTTTGATAAGTGAAAATTCGGGAAAGAGAATTTTGAAAAAGGAGACTTGGTTCTAAAGTGGAATCACCCCCATGATGAGAAGGGAAAACATACCAAATTTCAACACCTATGGGTTGGCCCCCATCATATTGTTGAGAAGCTAGGCCCATCAACTTATAAGTTTCAATATTTACAAGGGCAGGAAGAGAACTTCCTTGTTAATGGCCTTGTTCTCAAATCATATTTCACCTAGTTATTTTAGGGATTACTTTTGTACATAAATAAAACTTTTCTTTTATTTTATTTTTTTTGTTTGTTTTCTCATCCGATTTGTTTTTGTTCATTTTCTTTTGTTTCAGAATAAGACAACTCAAATATTGATGTTTGGGAACATAGGGATCTTAATAACCACAAAATGCTTAGAATTCAAGAACTGCTCATTGGAAGATATATGCAAGATTTTGATCAAAGATACGATTCTTTAATTAATAGACTACAGAAAGGGAAGCTATTTCAAGAACACATTGAAGTCTTGTTTAAGGGCTCCATCCACCTTCACACTAATATCTTTCTTGAAGAATATTGTCGTGATAGACCCACTGAAAGGAAGCAGAACTAACAGAGGTATGGCATCCAAAATAATCCCATGCTACAGAATGAAAGCCAAAAGGCTTGAGATAATGAGTTAAAATTCAAAAACATAAAATATGCATCGAGAAGATATACTAAAGAAATAAATAAGTAAAATAAATGGATTGCTCAGAAAGGTCCTTCTCTATCCATGAGTTGAAAAAATTCATCACTCACACAAAAGGACATTATGGATGGAAGAACCTAAATCAATTTCTCAAAGTAAAAGAAACAATTAAGGAAGACTCAAAATACAAATGTCTTTAAGCATCAAAAGAATGCGAAAATCAAGGGACTGAGGAACAAATGAAGACATTTGTCTAACTCTGCCACAACCTGTGGTGACATATCCGGTGGCAACCAATAGACAGAGCTAAAATCAATCTCACATTTTGGCCCCAAGAGAGTTATCGAGAATTCTAATCTTGGTTACCCTACCCCAAAATATTACAATCAATGTGATGCACGGAATTTTGCATCCATGGAAAAGTCTAGATTCTTAAATGATCTAGAAAGAGACCTTGAATAAGTTGCTATAATCAAGTACCATGTAGCGATTTTTGTTTTGAAAATATAGTTTTTCAGATATCTGTGTTCGCCAGCTAGTTACCAATTATTGCTACTGCAACTGTGTCCCCAATAAGAGACCTTGAATAGGTTGCTATAATCAAGTACCATGTAGCAATTTTGTTTTGAAAGGATAGTTTTGAAAAGATAGTTTTTCAAGTGACACGATCACAGGAGGCCGCGTTCTCTTGCAGAACTAGGACTGGTTTCTTTAACTCCATCTAAGCATCACACAGTGGTATGCTTGGACACTATATTCTTTGACAAGACAATGAAAAATATTGTTAGAATGTCAAAGAAAAGGTTAAAAATCGACACTCAACCTAATGTGGTCACAATTATCGAGAAAACCATCATGGAACGCACCAATAAATACCCCAAATTCCTGGCATCTGTAAGTATAGTAGTTGCGTAGGCTAACGTGGATAATGTTGACAAGTTGGTGGAAGATGCAGAGCATTATAAAGAAAGGATGGTAAAAATGAAAGACACTTTAGTCAAGAAAAGAGGAGAAGGCCGAGAGTTAAAAGGGAAGCATGAGGAGATTCTCTCAGAAAAGGAAAGGCTCCAGAAGGAGTATCAAACTTTATAATTAGAAAAGGATGCACTAGAAGTGCAGGTTAACGTTATGGAATGAGAGAAAAAATATTTTGAGGACAAAATTTTAGAATTAGAATCACAGAAATATGTGGAAAATAGACAAGAAGGAGAACTAAGAACTCGGGTAGGGGAATTAGAGGCTCAGAACAGAGAGCTGGAGACTCAACTTAAGGTATCCACTAAAAGGTAGCCTCACATTACCTCTTTCTGTGACCAATCTTGCATGATCCGGAGAAAGATCTATCATGTCCAAGTAAGACTTGCAGAGGATGTATATAAAGTCAAATGGGAAGAGACCAAACTGAAAGAAATAGCAGATAAATCATCTAATTTTAGGGTAGAACTACTAGAAGCTGGTAAGAAAGTTTAGAGCCAACAAACTTGGGTATAGGGAAATTCAAATTTTCCTGAACACTTTCCTTAGAAGACAACAAGAGGTTTAAAAATAGAATTTGCACTCCTAGAATTTTCTAGAAAATCCTCTGTAAGATTGAATCATGAAGTAAAAAAGACTATGGAGAAATGAATAGAGTTCTACAAAAATATGTGTCAAGTTCATAATAAATGCCACCTTTCTTCAATTACAAAAGTCAGTGACTTCTTAGACAAAGATCAGCATATGGTGTATCTTCAAGACAGATTGCATGAACATGAACCATACGAATTCAAAAAATTTAAGTCATTAGTAAAGAAGTGGTTAAAACCTGGATTGCACAAGCCTCTATTAGTAATTATCTCTTGAAAGACCTGTACAAATGGACTCCACCAAAAGTGACACTTGTGGAGGGACAACTGGTCGTACACGAAGTAACCGTAAGATTGTTGGAGCCAATAGATTATCAAACCATTACATGAGAATGTAATGTGTGGGGTGAATATATTACGAGACCAGTAAGGCCTGCTTGAAATATTTTCTTGTCTGTATTTTGTCAATTTATGTAATTTATTATTGTTTTCCCTTTCGCTAGCGCAAGGCATTGAAGGACAAAATTTTGCAAGTCCTAAAGTCAGGGATTTCTAAAGTTGGGGAAGTCAAAGAGTCATTTGTAATTGTATTATAAATAAAAGTAGAGGGTATGATAGAGAGGACTTTTTGCTGGCAGAAGAAGGTTGATTTGTTTGTAAGAAGAGCTACTTTTTCTACTAATATCGAAAGATAATTTTGCTGGGAGAGGATTGCACTGGATTTTACATGGATTATGTGGAATTTCAAATATGGAACTACTTCTATTGAGTTTCCATATAATATGAGATTGTTTTGACTTTTATGAACTATTTCTTTAATGATGAATGATTTTACTTTTTTCATATAAAATTCTGTGTACAAATTGAGTAATGCTTTCTTTCTTATTTCAAACTTTATCTTTATTAATCTTTCTGCTGTAATAATGTGTATGGAATTGGAATAGTTAGCTGCAAAATTCATTATTGATCATTATAGTACATTACTCTCTTTATTTTAAATCTACTCCCTAAGGGGATAGGATAGATTAATCTAGAATAGATTAGAACATAATTGTTTTTCTTTTATAGAAGTGATTGAGGAGGAAGAGAGGTAAGAACCTATGCATCTCTAGTGAGGTTCTTGTTCACCAGTCAATTTCATTTAGCTTAGTAATTTCAATTTCATCTATTAGGATATTTAGACACTTAGGAGTTAGTTAAGATCAACTTGTGTAATATATCCGTTAGGTAAAAGTGTGTTTCTTTAGTATGAATTAGTATGCATTTGTAAATATTCTAATCCGACGGTCACGATATGTTCTAGACATAGAGTGATCCGACGGTTCAACTTCTCTTAGATCATATCTACCATTGATCCGTGGCTTAACACCCGTTTGGTCTATGATCTATATTTAAAGAGCATAGAGGGTCCTTGGCTAGTTGATCGATTATGAGAAGCTCATGTAACTTTCTTTCTTTTGCACAATAAATTGCTCTAAGTAGCTATTTGGCTGGGGCCGTGGACTATTTCCCTCTTGAGGGTTTTAACCACATGACAAACATCAGTGTATTGATCTATGCTATATTTGTGTGAAGTGGTATCTGAAGGTGTTCAGTATTTTGGGAGTACCCTGTGTACCCGAACATGGTATCATAGCTTTTATAAAGAGCCGCTTTCGGTTTTGATAAAGATCTGGAACCGGTGTTACCGAAACTTTGAAATGGTTTCTGGTTTTGGATTTTCTGTGCATTTTTTGCTTATGGGAGCTGTTCCATTTCATCCAGAGCGTCGTTTCCATTAGGAAATAGTTTTCGTTTCATCAAGAACTGTTTCCTTTTGTTCCAGAAACACCCATTTTGGCAAATTTGAAGGTATAATGTTACAGTGATGGATTTGTTTTTTTTAATCTCTCATATCTTATCAGTTTTATTATTAGATCCTTTTTGTTTTAGTCTCAGACTGTTGCCTTCCATGACTACATATGGTCTTTGCCGTGCACCTTGCGCGATCGCGGTGAATCAGAAACAGTAAGGAAAAGTTTTTTGCTTGTCCTCTCAGCTACGTATGCTGTTTTCCGTGCACCTTGTGCGATCAAGGAAAATCAGAAACAACGAGAAAACTTGAAAACGTAGACTTTTCGGGTAAGTTAACCAAGATCTAACCCCATTGTGTGGAAAAAAAAAATTTGTTTTTGTTTTTTGTTTTTGTTTTTTGTGATTTGCAGAAAAAAAAAGGCAAGTACGGAGAACGAGAGAGAAGAGTAAAAAAAAAAAAAACCCTTCCTCTTTCCATTCTTTTACGTACATTTTAAACTTAGCTCACTTGGTCCAAAGTTGCTTTATTCCTTAATAGGTCTTGAGTTCAAGTCTTATTAAGCTACTTTTTAGTGCATGCAATTTCTATTTTCAAGTTACTTTATTATAAAAGTGCATCTCACATAAATAAAATAAAATAAAACTGAGTCATTTAAGTCTTTTAATTTATTGCCGCACTATTTAAAAGTAACATTATTGTAAAAGTGAACCTCACTTATTTTGCAAAAGTGATTCTCTTCAAAACAACTTTATTGTAAAGTGATTGTCAAAGGTTGATCTTGGGAGGAGAGGGGTTCTTTTTTTTAGTTGGTCAAGTTAATATCTTCCACGTCACTATTGGGGACATCTTCAACATTTTCTTTGATCAAGCATAACTTCATAATCCAGAATCAGTTTTCAGTGCCGTTTTTTTTAAACCGCATATTTTTTCGAGCTCTTTGCAACTAGATAGTTAGTTTCTATTTTTTCAGTCATTATTTTATAGTATGGCCGCCCCTTGTGATATTATACTTACAAGTTCTAACTATTTCTCATGACAATCTCGTATGGAGGATGTTCTACGAAGTAGAGGACTTTTCAAGATAACCTCAGTGAAAGGAACAGAACCCATTGATGATGATAAGAAAATTAAATGGGCAAATAGATGTGATGAAGCTCGTGGATTGATTGGGATGTCAATCTCTAAGGCTTTGCGATTCCACATATCTGGAACTAATGAACCTGATAAAGCTTGAGAAAAGTTGGAATCTGTGTTTGGTAAATACAATGAAATTCGGGGTCATCAACTTGAGAATGAGTTGCTTTCCTTGAATCCAAATTATTTTTCATGCATTCAAGACTATTTATCTAAGTATAAAACTCTTAGACTCTTATGTGCAGAATGCAAGATTAAGAAAGAAGACAAACAATGTATTTATCATATTCTTTCCAAACTTGGACTTGCATATTCTATTTTTGTATCTACATTCTACTCCATGAAATAATCCTTGACTGGAGCTAGCTATCAAGTGCCTAGTTTTGAATCTTTTTGTGATTCCTTAATTAGAGAGCAAGATAAGCTCATTTATCTTGGAATAATTAACAATGTAGATACATATGGGAAAAACTTACTATCCCAACAGAAAGGAAAGTCCAAGCCTCCTAAGAAACAAAATTCTCGCAATAATAAGCCAAACAACAAGGGTCCCAAACCCTCTCAGTCAAATTCTTCCTTAAAACATGACAAAGGATCCAAGCCCAAAGGAAAGAAGACTGAGCGTCATTGCAATTTTTGTGGGAAAGATAATCATGATTAATCTAAGTGTTTCAAGAAGATGGCAGCCTTGGAAGCAGTAATGAAGAAGCACCACATCAGCCTATATTCGTCTTCAGAATCTAACTCTCATGGACATGCACTTTGTGCTTCTAGTTACTCTTATACTACATCTTCTTCTTCTACTTCAAATGAACAGCTCATTGATTTTGGAGCATCTTATCATATGGATAAGGATCAAGCCATGTTTTCTACTATGCATGAATGTAACACCAAACAAATATTTGTTGGTGATGATAGATCTCTAAGTGTTGTAGGATCTGGAACAGTTCCAATAGAAAATGGTCATTTCAGTGATGTACTATGTGTTCCAAAAATTTCCTGCAATTTGTTATCAGTCTATCAAATTACTCATTTAGGTGAAGGTAAAACTATGACGTTTACACCTCACCAAGTTGTAATCAAGGATTTAAAAAATTCTCAAAATGTCCTTTCTACTGGAACTGTTGATGATATTACCAGGTTGTACAAATTTAACAACTTTGGGTCATCACCTTTTCCTTCAGTAGTGTTGCTCATAGTGATAACTTGAGCAAACTTTGGCATGAGCGATTTGGTCACTTAAATTATCGCTCATTGCAACAAGTATGTAAAAACAATATGGTGACTGGTCTTCCAATGGTATCTTGCAAGGATGGTGTTGGTTTCGGTTGTGTACTCAGAAAACATCATCGGGACAGTTTTGACAAACGTGCCTCTTGGCACGCCTCAGTTCCTTTGGAGCTTGTGCATAGTGACTTGTGTGGTCCTCTTCAATCTACTTCTTTTTCTGGTTTCAAATATTTCTTAACTTTCATTGATGACTACTCCAGATGCACTTTTTTAACTTCCTAAAACTTAAGAGCGAAGTATTTAACATGTTCTTGGCCTACAAGGCCCTTGTTGAAAAACAATTTGGTCATCAAATTATTAAGTTAAGATCTGACAATGGAGGAGAATATGTTAACAACAAGTTCACTACTTTCTGCACTGAACAAGGAATGCAACAACAACACACTGTTCCATATACACCACAACAAAATGGTGTAGCTGAACGGAAGAACCACACTTTGAAAGAAATAGATAATTATATGATCCAATTTAAGGGACTAAGTCTTCAATATTGGGCTGAGGCCATAAATTGTGCAAATTATATAGTTAATCGCACACCCACAAAAATTTTCCAAGGTATAACACCAGAAGAAGCATGGAGTAAAATTAAACCAAATGTAAGTCACTTTTGTGTGTTTGGTTGTGAAGCATGGGCTCATATTCCGGATGAAAAACGGAAAGCATTACAGCCTAAAAGTGAAAAGTGCATATTTGTTGGATATTTAGAAGATGTAAAATGTTATAGACTTCTTCAACCCCATTCACATGATATAATCATTAGAACATATGTTAAATTTGATGAAAATATCTTGGCCTACGAGCCTAACTTGGTGGGTGTGCCATCTTTGGCCTGCGAGCCTAATTCGGCAATTGTGCCTTCTTCTTCTTCTTCTTCTTCTTCCAACTTCCTTGATAGGTTTCCAACTCCAATTTCTGATGATGATAGTGAAGATGAAAATCCACCTCCGCCTACTCATGTTCCTCCAATTGTACCAGCACCAATGCCTCCTCGATGGGTCCATTCAACATGTGAAGCAGCTGGCGATCTTGCCAGTGATCCTAGAGATCAACGTCGAACACATTCTCAGTTTCAGTGAGCCTCTTCCCTTTTGGCTCAAGTTTTCCGAGAATCATGATCCAGAAACTTTTGCAGAAGCTTCAGGAAATCTAGATTGGGATGCAGCTATGGATGAAGAATATCGTTCCTTAATGGCGAACGATACTTGGGATCTTGTTCCTCTTCCAAAAGGAAGAAAACTTGTCAAATGTAAATGGGTCTACAGAACTAAGTATGCATCAGATGGAAGTGTTGAAAGACTTAAGGCAAGGTTAGTTGCCAAAGGTTTTTCCCAAGTTGAAGGGATTGCCTACAATGAAACATTTGCCCCTGTAGCAAAAATGAACTCCATCCACCTTGTTATTTCCCTTGCAGCCTTACATAACTGTGAAGTCCATCAAATGGATGTCAATTCTGCCTTCTTACATGGTGATTTACATGAGGAAATTTGCATGGAACAACCTCCTCAATATGTTCAGAATAACTCTAGCCTTGTTTATCTCCTTAAGAAACCCTTATATGGCCTTAAGCAAGCTCCTAGAGCTTGATATGCCAAAATAGATAGCTTTCTCCTTGACACTGGTTTTTCTAGATGCCATTCTGACCCCAATGTCTATACTAAGAAAGTAGGAAACCATCTCATCATACTTGTTCTTTATGTTGATGATGTTATCCTTACTAGTAGTGACCCTAAACTTATAACCCATGTGAAATCCAGTCTTAAGAAAAATTTTGAAATGTTAGACTTAGGACATCTGCATTATTTTCTTGTTCTCCAAGTCTTGCAAACCAAAGAAGAAATATTTATTTCCCAGTCTAAGTATGCTTGTGACCTACTTCGTCGCTTCCATATGGAAGATTGTAAACTAGCCCCTTCTCCCTTCCAATTTGGAGTTAAACTTTCGTCCACTTGTACTTCCCCTGAAGTAGACACCACCTTATATCGTCAGCTTGTTGGTAGTCTTTTATACTTGACTCATTCCCGTCCTGACCTTTCCTTTGTCGTTGGTCATGTTTCCCGTTATATGCAAACTCCTCATGAAAGTCACTAGAAAGAAACAAAAAGAATACTTCAATATATTCGAGGTATAATTCAGTTTAGGATTCATTGCAGTACAAGGGGGAAACCTTTGTTGGTTGGTTTCACTGATTCAGATTGGGCCAGCGATCCTGATGATCGCAAGTCTACTAGTCTTATGCAAATACTTGTCCAATCTCACATACCAAGCTCTGGGAGCCTGTTTAAGGCCATATAATGCTTTCTTCAACCTGCAGACATATCCCTTTTCATCTGACATTTGAAACCCTTCTGGTTGTTCTATGTAGACTTCTTCCTCCAATTCTCCATTTAGGAAAGCCGACTTTACATCCATTTGATAGACCTTGATCTCCTTTGAACATGCATAGGCCAATATCATCCTGATTGCCTCCATTCTGGCTACTGGAGCAAAAGTCTCTTCAAAGTCAATTCCTTCAACCTGGGCATAACCTTTACACACCAGACGAGCCTTGTTCCTAGTAACATGTCCTTCTTCATTCAACTTGTTTCTGAAGATCCATTTTGTGCCGATCACATTCTTGTTCTTCGGTCTTGGAACCAGTTCCCATGTTTCATTCTTCTGGATTTGATCTAGTTCTTCTTCCATTGCTTTGACCCAGAACTTATCATTGCTGGATTCTTCAAAACTACTTGGCTCAACTGTAGATAACAAGGAAAAGTGTCCTTGTTCGGGAGTTAGACTCTGCTTTCTACTTCTTGTTTCCACTCCTGCACTTTTGCTTCCAATGATCTGTTCTGGTGGATGATTCTTCTCACACCACTTATTCAGAGTCTTATATGGAGCATGAGACCCTTGCTGAATTCTTATTTCATTACTTCCTTCTAATGGTGCTTCCTCATCATCATCACTTTCCTGCTTGTATTTAGTCTCAAATGGTTCTTCTGAGACTTCACTTCCCTTTTTCATCCTTGAATACGGAAGTTCATCAACTTTCACGTTGATGCTTTCTATGATTCTGTTGAGTTTGAGTTTAAAGCAATTGTATGCTTTACTGTGACTTGAATACCCAAGGAATATGCCATCATCAACTCTAGATTCAAACTTACCAATTCTATCCTCCCGCTTAATGTAGCACTTACGCCCAAATATCTTGAAGTCTTTAACATTTGCAGGTCTTCCTTTCCATAGCTCATATGGAGTTTTATCACTGTTACTTCTGAGAAGACATCTATTCAAAGTGTATACTGCTGTATGGATTGCTTGTACCCAAAAGACATCACTTGATTTTGAGTTATTTAGCATTGTTCTAGCCATTTCTTGAACCGTTCTATTTTTCCTTTCCACTACTCCACTTTGTTGAGGAGTATACGTTGCTGAAAAATGTATTCTGATTCCATTCTCTTCATAATAACTATACAACTCATTTGAAGTGAATTCCCCTCCATTGTCCGATCTTAGACACTTAATCTTCATTTCAACTTCATTCTCAACCATCTCCTTGAAAATTCTGAAACATTCAAATGCTTCTGACTTCTTATTGAGAAAGCATACCTAGGTCATGCGTGTGTAATCATCAATGAGTAACATGAAGTACAGTTCACCATCCAATCCTTTAGTCCTCATTGGTCCACATAAGTCCGTATGAACTAAGTCCAAAGGCTTGGTTGATGAATGCTCCTTTGTTCTGAATTCTACCTTTGTCTGCTTCCCATGTTGACAATGCTTGCATAAAGAATTAGCTGGTTTTGAGATATCGGGCATTTCTTTTACTGATTTATTCTTGCTGATCCTCACTAGGTTGTCAAAGTGAATATGACCCAACCTTTTATGCCACAACCAACTTTCATCTTCTTTTCCAAGGTTGCAACTTTCTCCTTCTATTTCATCGAGGATATATATGTTATGAGGAGTTCTTGTTGCTGTTGCTACTATCCTGCCTGATTTTTCCATTCTGATCTCACACTTCTTGGCTGTAAAGAGCAAGTTATGTCCTTGGTCACACATATGACTTACACTCAACAAATTATTCTTCATGTCTTCAACTAGAAGAACATTTTCTGCCATTGCATCTTTGCTTCCAAGACTGACTGTTCCTCTTCCTAGAATCTTTGCAGAATTATTGTTGCCAAAGGTGACTGATCCATCCTTTTCCGTCTTCAGATCAACAAACCTGTTCTTATCACCTATCATATATTTTAAACATCCACTATCAACATACCAACCGTTCCTTTTATCATGTGCTTGCAGAGCAATTCCACATACTTCTCCTTGTAGACCACCTTCTTTTCTTTTCCATGTCTTCTGATATTCTAGAATTTGTACAATTTTTACTGGAACACTTGTGAACCGACTCCTGCATTCTCCAGCTGTGTGCCCAAAGTTGTTGCATTTAGGACACTCTGATTCATTATTCAACATCTCAAATCGGTTGTAGCCTCTGTTCATTATCTCTTGAGGTCTTCTAAACTGGTTAGCGTCAGAGAAATTTCTGTTCACTGCTTTACGGGGTCTACTGAAATGATTTTCTTCAATATGACCTTTATAACCATCATTGAACCAAGTATTTTTACATCATGCATAGGTTCTACAATCTACAGCCTTATGCCCAAATTTATTACAATAAAAACATGAACCATAAAAGAAACCTTGGTACCTGGTCATAGGAGGCCTTCTGAATGGAGCTGATATTTTGAATCCTTGATTCCAAACCACTTCTCTTCTTGGTTGCTCATATTCTTGATCTCTCTTCCTTTCATTATTCCTAACAGTCTCTGGATGTACGTTTGTTTCTTCATTTACTGTTGTCTTGGAGCTTGATCCTTTTTCATAAACAGTTTCATTGTATCCTAATCCAGATTTGTTTGTGGTAGGTCTTTGATTATTGAGGATCTGATCAAGTATACTCGTACTTTTCTCATACTTCTGTTGATGCTGCTTTTCTACCAACTGCTTCTTGAGAGAACATATCTCAATCTCAAGTTCCTCTTGAATCCTTTCTCTTTTTCTTAGCTAACCCTTTAGTACTTCCTCGATAGCTTTTGCTTCTTCTATTTGAACTTTCAAGTTAAGGAGTGCTTTCTTTAACTCCTCAGAATCACCTTCTTCCTTCAGTCTTCTGTTTTCCTTTTTCAGAAGTTTTTTCTTCTTCCTTACTATTCTGAGCTCACCAAGAGCACTAATTAGTTCTGCTTCAAGACTCACTTCTCCGTCTTCTTCTTCTTCTTCTTTATTTTATTCCCTTTTTTATTCATCAACCTCCATGAAGAGGACTCTTCTTGAATCATCATCACTATCATCATTATCATCGTCTGACGATGAGCCATCTTCCTTTGAATAGAAATTATTCTTTTTGAAGAACTTCTGGTTATTTTTCTTTTGATTCTTCTTCTGGTATCTTGTTTCCTTCTTAGGAGCTTCATCTTCATCGTCCCCACTTTCTGCATTCTTATAAGGACACTTCAAAGCAAAATGACCAATTTTACCACAATTAAAACATATAAGAGGAAGCTTACTTTTATATTTTCTGGTTCCTCTTTTGAGCTTCCTTACGAAGTTTGTTGTTTCTTCATCATCTGATTCTTCACCGCAACTAGGGCACTCCTTCTCTTTCGGTTTTTTCTTCACTGTCTTCTTTTCTGCCTTGAATGCTGCTTCGCTTCTCTTGGGCTTGTCTTGTCTAGTTCTCATTTCATAAGCTGTGATAACTCCTTGTAGCTCATTTATGTCAAAATATTTTATTACAAGTCTTTCTTCTAAAGTTGATACCTTAGCATCAATCTCATTGGAAGAGATCTCAATATCTTCAAGATCACATCCTTTTCTTCCATTTTCTATCCGAGCCCTCTCATGGTATTTATAATTTCATCAACGCAGTGAAAGAAAGATGCAACATCCTCGTTATCCTCCATCTTCAGGAACTCAAACTGAATTTTGTATGACTACAGTCTAGCTGTCTTCACATTTTCATCTCCAAGGAATACATTCTGAAGCTTGTCCCACATTTCTTTTGCTGTAGAGAGATGTACAATCTTGATGAGTTCTGAGTCTACTACTGCTCCCATAATAAGACTTGCAGCCCTTGAGTTGCAATCATATCTTCTTTTCTCAACTGTACCAAGTGCCAAAATATCATTGGGTATAGTGTATCTGTCTTCTACTATCTGCCATACCTCAAGTCCTTGTGCCAACAAGAAAAGCTTCATTCTTGCACTCCAGATCGCATAGTTAGATCTAGTAAATATTGGACTTCCAAACTTATTGCATTCCATTGCTTTCTCTCAATGATATTCCTTCCAGCGGTTAAGCTGTCTCTGAAGTAACCTACTCTGATACCACTTATTAGAATATTCAACCAATACTGAGAGGGGGGGTGAATCAGTATTGAAAAAAATTGACTACTATTTAAATCAACTTGAATAAATCACTGTAATTCATAAAGCACAATCACATATAGGCATAGGACACAATATTTTTACGTGGAAAACCCAAATGGGAAAAACCACAGAATGCTTCTTTAATATTATCAATGAAAAGAATACATTCAATGTTTATGTGCACCAACACAAAGGAAGCACCGACTCCCTGATTCTCCAGCATTGACTGGAAGGGAGCACCAACTCACAATCTCCTTGCCCCGTCCTGCTGCCCTGATATGTTTTCAGGAACCAACCTAAAGGAGACTATGATCCCCTATAGTACATCACCAAACTGTCCTGAATATAAAGATGGATCTAAACTGCGACCACTGCTAGAAGCTGCATCAAACCACTGACTCAATCACTCTGCCAAATCACTGTTGGAACCACTGCTGATCTCTACACTATGCCAAACTCTGTCGTACCCCTACTCAACAAATTTAATCATCATCAATATATATCTGATCTTATCCCACTAAACCCCTTCTAGGGTTTTCACAAAAGCTGCTAGGATTTCTCCCAGTACATCATAGAGTCTCGTCATAACATAAAGAAACATAACATCATCATATGTGCATAAAACCCTGAGTTCAAGAAGAATTTTCGGCAAACCTTCTCCTGTATACTTCATCACCATGTGTTAGAGGCTCCTCTTGTACCTTCGCCTTGTCTCCCTAGACTTCTCCACAAAAAAATAGATGATCAAATGAGGTGTATTGACCTCTTATTTATACTTGCTTCCCATACCTTTCTAGAACCTTCTCCAAGAGACTTTCCTCATTTTAAGGAAATGAAGCTTTACTCTTCCGGGGCTTTTGTTCTTTACTAAGGGGTTTTCCTCATTTTAAGGAAATGAACCTTTACTCTTCTGGGGATTTTCTTTTTTTTTAACTAAGGGGATTTCCTCATTTTAAGGAAATGAAACTTACTCTTCCGGGGCTTTTCTTCTTAGCTAAATATCCGGAGATCTAGGGCTTCTTTCATTATCGTTTCAGGGGGGAAAGATAATACACATCCTATAGATGCCAAATCAACTCCATAATCATGCAAAGACCACCTGGCTCATGGGAACAAATGCATGGCCATTTTGCAAGAATATTCTATGACCTGCAACAAGCTCAGGGACTTCCTCAAAGGGAACCTTATAGGAGATGTTGTCCACTCAAATTCTGCATTTGAAAATTCTCTGTAAGGAAGCTTACATTCTTCCATGAACATCTTCTGAGCTTCTGGGGTTTCTAGGAGAAAATGATAACGGAAAAGAGTAGTCTCAATTTGAAGGAAATATCTTCGAAGCATAGTTCAAGGGACGGAGCCGATTGGTAGAACTCTGAGACGATCCTCAACAAATAGCTCAAAATCTTCGAGGCATACTTCAAGGGATGGAGCTGATTGGTAGAATGAAAGCTTGTTGTACCAGTTATCGAGTCTAGATTTGTATTTTGAAGCACTGCCGCTGCCAATGGTGTTCCATTTCCTTTCATTAATCTCCGTGGGGAGATGGTTTGTCTGTCCTTCCTCACCGTGGGGTTTCCTGCCTGTTGATCTGGCTCTTTCTTTATTTACCATAAATAAAAGAGAAGCCATGCAGATTAAGGACGAGGAGAGATCTATTTATTTAATCATGGTACCAAGAACCAGAGTCATGTGACATGGTCACAAGAAATAACACTTTTTCATTTTCATATTATAGAATAGAAAGAAAATTAACATAAGTATCTTGCAAAGAGTTTAAATACTTCAGCCAGAGTGGAGTTTGCATCTGGCCTTTAAACACCAGCCTCAACAAGTACAACAGAGGAAGAAGAATCCTTTCAGCCTTTGTATCCGCTGAGCCTACCTTTTTGACTAGAGCTCAGTATTTCCATCCTGATCACTCCCTCGCCAAAGCAAACCAAATACAAACTTTGACATCAATGACAACTTCATTAAACAACTAACATAGAAAATGATATTAATCGGGTAGAATTAGAAGCTAGGTTTTGGTTTTTATATTTTGATGGTTCCAAAATGCAAGAGGGATCAAGAGTTGGTTGTGTCCTGATTGACCTAGAAAAGAATAAATAGTTTCTCTCTTGTAGACTAGAGTTTGAATGCACAAACAATACATTTGAGTATGCAACTCTAGTCTAGGGCTTGAGAAAAGCCATTGAACTTAATGTTAGAAATTTAAAATTATTCATTGATTATGAGGTAGTAGTTAGAGAAATCAAAGACACAATTCATTGTTTGTCACCACACCTAAAGGGATATCAAGATAAAGTATGGAATCTTATATCACATTTCAATTCTTTTAATATCAACTCAATTCTTATATTACAAAATGCTTCCGCTGATTTTTTAGTTTATTATGGTTCTAGGTTAATGCCAACTAATAACAAGTGTTATATTGAACTTATTTTCAGGCCGTTAGTACCAAATAATGTTACAAATTTGAGGGTATTTGATGATCATGAACAAATCAACGATTTTTTAAAAAATGATGAAACTTTCAAAGACTCTATGATCGATGATGAGGAGCATTGGACCAATCTACAAAATGGAGAAGTAACCAAAGGAAATTTTATCCCAAAGGAGTAAGGGCATTGGAAGGAATGTTTGATTTAAATAACAAATTCAGAAAGCTGACCAACGTCAAATCCAACATTTCATCCATGCAATATGAATTGATTAATTTCGGGACAAAGGCTAACCCCAAGTACACGAATCTGGGAAAGTGTTTCACGCCTAGAGAGAGAAGTCGGTTTATCAATTTTTGTCAACAATATAAAGATATATTTGCATGGACATATGAGAACCTAAAGACATATGAAACACACATCATTCAACACATTATTCCTATCATTAGAGGAATTTTGGGGTCTAAAATGGGCCTCCTAAGGAAAATAATAAAATAATAGTTAAAATAATAAAATAATATTTATTAATTTTGGGGGAAGAAAGAAAAAAACTACTTTTTGTGTTCATATTTTCGACATATCTCCCTGTGTTTTTACTCAAATTTCAATCAGGAGAGCTCGTTGGATGCAAAATTTGATTTTGCAGCCAAAGAGTACCCACACTGCATACTTTTGATGGACCCCGCTACCCCAAAAACAAGAAATACCTGAAAAAATGTCACCAAATAGTCACCCTTGCTGCAAGTATAAAATGACGAGGCCAACTTTGGGAGTGATCTCTCTTCTCTTTACGAGACTATTTCTGAGTGGTTGATAATGGAATGGTAAATATTGTTATGTTTAATGCTTCTATCATGCTAGACACTGGCTATAATCTCGTATTTTAAAAGAATAAGTCATTTTTTGAACAATGATTCATATATTTTGTAGCTTGGTTTCTCATTTTGGTTATTCCATGTTGATGAAAATGCATCTTGTGTTTAAATAATTAGTATGACTAAGACATTTCTTGTTGTGACTATGCTACAGTTTTAGTCATCACCTAATACCATGCCTAAGAAGAGCAGAAAAAAGAAAGCCAAGGCCACCGAGGCTGATTCATACATGGAAATTATTTCTAGGATGGAAATCATATATCAAGACACTAAGGCCATCACAGGGTCCAATCAGGAGTTCAAGTGGGGAGAAATATATCAAATGACCAGAGACCAAAATGTACCGGAGGCGGGCCTGGAAGACTTGACCTTATATGAAAATATCAGAAAATCTAGCATTACTAAGGTGGTCATGTGCCCAGAGTTTTTTCCATGTGCTGAAGTAATTGGATGGATTCTACCCTGGATAGACCCATCCATGATGATGATTTCTAACATAGAAGGGGAATCTTTTTCTTCTTTCACTTTGGTATACATAACTAGGGTCTGCAAATTACCAATCCCACAAGTTATGATGGTAGATGAGTGGGTTAAAAGTGTGAATTTGGACATTATGGACTGTGCCAAGAGGATGATGATCACAGGGATATAGTTGCACCTAAAAGCCACTAGCGAATATGAGACTGCAGTTTTATGCCTCCCTTACAAGGTCATAGCCTTAATGTTGAACATGATATTTGGCTAGGAAAATGGAGATTGTACAAGTTAAGTTGGATCCCATTGATATACTATGTAGCATTTGAAGGCACGATTTTCAATTGGGAGGACATTTTATCAAGCAGTTTGTCATTGTGTGTCGTTGCTGCACAAGGAGAATTGACTCAGAGAAGGTGGGAATTCTACACGACCTCTTACCTAATTGACTGCATCATATGAAGGCACCCATTCCCAAATCTTGGTTGTAACTGGGATTACACCAAGACCCCTATATATGCTGCCTATCAAATTCTTTGGGCATATAAGTACTCAGGCATCTACAATCTTATATGATAGGAGTTTTTGATGCCTTTGTACGAACTATTTTTTCTCAAACGATCCAACTGTATGTCAGAAAGTTCCATGGAATTCATATGTGAATACGAGGATTATTATTTCTCTCAGAAAGGTAGTTACCTAAGGACATGGGGGCTTCACTTGTTAACCAATATCCTATCACGTTAGTTCATATTCCGGGTTTTAAAATTATTAAAAATTGAACCAATATATTGCAGGTATTGGGGGGGATGAGGGGTTTAAGGTGGGGGTGGGTAGGGTGGTTTATAAGGATTGAGGTATAAAAAGGGGTGGAGAGGAGGTTTTAAGTATTGGGAGGGGGTTTCAACAAAAAGAGTTTGGGTCAATATCTCTGGAAATTAAGGGTATTCTTTAATATCCCACGATCACACGTGCTATGTGAGATGTTCACTAAGTGAAGTCCCTGTGCCTAAGGATGTATGAAGGATCTAGAGCCCCATCATTGATGCCTAAATATGCCATGGACTATGTAGTCCACAAGGAAGAAGTTAGACAACTATTCATAGATGGAGTAGGAAATTTGCTATTCAACATGAAACATGCATCTTTCCCACCACTTCCCTTTTGCATAGGTAGTTATAAATTCATGAGGGTTAAAATCACACTTGAATTTGTAAAATATCTATAAAATTTCCACTTTGGGGAAAAGAGTTTCCGCAGAAATGACTCAATGGAAAAGGTCAAAAACCGTTGTGCGTTTGTAGGAGTTCATTATGAATACTCTCATCATTTTGATAAAGATGAGGAGACATAGAGGAACGCCAGCAACATGAATACTCTAAGTAAGTGTTTCAAGAAAAATATCATCACTAGTGGGGGAAAACGTAGTAGCAACACAACAGAAAAACAAAAGCAACAAGAAGAAGTTGAAATGAAATGAGCAGAATATGCTCAAAGGTTGCTGTAATAAGTTGATAAGAAACTAGACGAGGAGGCTCAAAGGAAAATGGAGGAAGAAGAAAGATCACAAAAGGAAGATGAAGAGAGAGCGCGAAGATGAGCTAAGAAAGCAGCTGAGGAATTGAGAAAGAAGGAGCAAGAGGATAATGACAGAGCAAATTTGGCCTAGGACATTTCCCAAGACAATCCGATGGACCCTCCCGCCTCATTAAGTGACAATATCACAGGAGGCCACGTTCCTCTTGCAGAACTAGGACTGGTTCCTTTCACTCAATCTAAGCATCACACAGTGACATGCTTGGACACTATATTCTTCGACAAGGAAGGAAAACTATTGTTAGAAGGTCAGAGAAAAGGTTAACGATCCACACTCAACCTGATGTGGTCACAAAGACCGAGAAAACTGTTGTGGAACACACCAATAAAGACCCCAAATTCCTAACATCTGTAAGTATAGCAATTGTGCAAGCCAATGCTGATAATGTTGACAAGTTTGTGGAATATGCAGAGCATTATAAAGAAAGGATGCTAAAAATGAAAGACACTTTATTTAAGGAAAGAGGAGAAGGTCGAGAGTTAAAAATGAAGCATGAGGAGATTCTCTCAGAAAATGAAAAGCTCCAAAAGGAGTATCAAATTTTAGAATTGGAAAAGGATGCACTGGAAGCACAGGTTACCATTATGGAAGGGGAGAAAAGATATTTTGAGGACAAAATTTTAGAATTAAAATCACATAAATCTGTGGCAAATAGACAAGCAGGAGAACTAAGAACCCGGGTAGGGGAATTAGAGGCTCAGAACAGAGAGATGGAGGATCAGCTTAACGTAGCAACTAAAATGCATCCCGACTTTACCTCTTTCTGTGATCAAGCTTGCATGATCCGAAGAAAAATCCATCATGTCCAAGTAAGACTCGCAGAGGAGATATATAAGGTCAAATGAGTAGAGACCAGACTGAATGAAAAAGAAGATAAATAATCTAATTTTAGGGAAGAACTACTAGAAGTAAGTAAGAAAGTTCAGATCCAGCTTACTTGGGTAGAGCTGAATTAAACTTTTCTTGAAAACTTGCTTCAGAAGACAGCGGGAGATTTGAAAATTGAATTGGCACTCCTAGAATTTTCTAGAAAATACTCTGTAAGATTGAATAATGAAGTCAAAAAGACTCTATAGAAATGCACAGTTCTACAAAAATATGCATCAAGTTCATAATAAATGCTAGCTTTCTTCAGTTACAAAAGTCAGTGACATCTCAGAAAAATATCAGCATATGGTGTATCTTCAAGACATATTGCATGAATATGAACAAAGCATTCAGATTATTGAAGTCATTAGTAAAGAAAGGGTTAAAACATGGATTGCACAAGCCTCTGTTAGTAATTATTTCTTGGAAGACCTCTATATATTGACTCCACCAAAAGTGACACTTGTGGAGGGAAAACTGGTAGTACACGAAGTAACCGTAAGATTGTTGGAGCCAATAGATTATCCGACCATTACAAGAGAATCTAATGCATGGGGTGATTACATTTCGATACCAGCAGGGCCTTCTTGAAATCTTGTATTTTCTGTATGTTGTCACTTTATGTAATTTATTATTGTTTTTCCTTTTTCTAGTGCAAGGAACTAAAGGACAAAATTTTGGAAGTCCTAAAGTCAGGGAGTTCTAAATCTAGGGAAGTCAAAGATTCATTTGTAATTGTATTATAAATAGAATTAGAGGGTATAATAGAGAGGACTTTTCATTGCTAGAAGAAGGTTGTTTTGTTTGTAAGAAGAACTATTTTTTCTACCAATAAAGAAAGACAGTTTTGTTGGGAGAGGACTGCACTCGGTTTTACATGGATTATGTGGAATTTCAAATCTGGACTCACTACTTCTATTTAGTTTCTGTATACTGTGAGATCATTCTAACTTTTATGAACTATTTTTAATGATGAATGATTTACTTTTTCATATAAAATTTCTGTGTACAAATTGAGTAATGAATGCTTTCTTATTTCAAAGTTATCTTTGTTAATCTTTCTATTGTAATAATGTGTATAAAATTGGAATAGTTAGCTGCAAAATTAATTATGGATCATTACAGTACATTACTCTCTTTATTTTAAATTTTCTCCCTAAGGGGATAGGATATATTAATCTAGAATAGACTAGAATATAATTGTTTTTCTTTTATAGAAGTTATTGAGGAGGAAGAGCGGTAAGACGGGAGGTAAGAACCTATGCATCTCTAGTGAGGTTCTTTTTCACCAGTCAATTGCATTTAATTAGGCATTTTCATTTCATCCATATAAAATAAAATCACATAAACGGTGGACCGAGCCGCAACCGGTAAAATACTTAAACAAGCTTTAATTCTATGGTAGCCTGGCCGCTAACAGGATGGGTTCCCCATACCAAACTATGAACGATCTAGTTGGGAGCACTTACTGGGGAGAATACCTACTGTCAGTACCTGGGAATTTTCCAGGAATCAACACGACCTTCATACATCATCATTTTTCCAGCTTTGTTGATTTTTTATAGGAAGATTTAGGTGCATTTACGACTCTTTCCATTGCAACCCATGTTCCATTCGTGGGTAGCTATGTATACAACTCAAGAATACATGAGCATGGTTTTTAGATGTAGGTTTCCCTTATAAAAGTCCCAAGTGACTCATGACCTTCTAGTATGAATAGTCATGAGTTCCCTAATCCAAAAATTTAACAATAAAAACAAGTTTAGTCGAGGATAGTTGGGCTCCTAATAATAACTACCCCAACTTCCTCAACCATCTCAATATTTGTAAGCTCTCTCATTCATCAAGTATAAATAAAGGGTAGGGGTTGAGGCTAAACATGATCAATTAGAGAGCAAAGTTATGTTGGTGGATTTCCTTTGGAGATATTGGAGCAGCATAACTCAGTTCCTTGTCTAGTAGAGGAGGACTTGTATCAGATACTGGATGTAATATTTCATCTCTTGTTTATCAATAAAGAGAGACTTTCTTCCAATTGGTGCTTTTGTACTCTCATGTGTTATGATTTCTGAATTGTCTTGTTATCTTATTGCAAGCATATTATTTCATTAATATTCTATATAAAATCTAAGATATTACAGGAAGTTCTGTCTCTTTGGAAGTGTGAAGATTCCCTAAAAGATGTTAGAGCATTTGGATTGAAGAAGAAAGCTAGGACTAGTCTCCATAAACAAGGTACACTTACTTTCTTCCTTATTTCTCTGTCAAATTCTCAAATAGTTGAATGTTTGCAAGTTTATTTAGTACATTGGTAACCCTAGACCTTAGGTTATAAGGTTCTATTTCCCTGAACAACAGAACTGGTGACTCCGTTGGGGAGTCCAACTTGTTTTGGGTCAATTCTTTTGGATTCCTTTCCAAATTTTCTATGTATGTACCTATAGGTGTTTCTTTGGTTGTTTTCCTTCAGTTTTCAGTGCTTCATTCTCAAATTCCTTTGGTAATTTATTTTTCGTTTTGAAATTTTTTTACGGTATTCGTGGGTTGTGTATATATGCAGTCGTGAATGCTCTGTTGCACACACGGGTTGTCTTAGTGACAGTCACGAATGGAATACGAGTTGTCTTGGTGAGAGTCGTGAGTTCTTATAGAAATAGTTCAGACAATTAGGGGTTTTCTTTTCCTTTTTCTTCTGATTTTGCAGGTTCCTTTAGGGTTCTTATTTAGCATTGTAGTGTTGCTTTGGGTGTATGCATCTCACCTTTTATTGTTAAGTCAAGTTTGTTTGAGTAAGTTAGGTTTAATTATTTTTTTGAATGTGTTGGGTCCTTCATGCTTGGCTAATTGGTTGGAATGCTTGTGTATTTTTGGGTCACGGGTGTCTATTAGTCCTCTTAGGACATTGATATACCTTGGATTGCTTTTCTAGTAGTCTCGGTGAGTCATTTTTACCATATTTTGGATCTATTATTCTTTTAAGTCAATAGTTCTGTCCAAGTCTAGGGTTTTAGTCATCTCTTCCTGATTGGTTGAATATTGTTACTGTAGGGTCTGACTGCTATCATTTACATCTTTATATGATCAGATTGTTAGCTTGCTTAAAAGTGCATTTAGTTACATATAGTTTTTGAATTTTTTGAAAAAAGAAAGAAAAAATACATTTTTCATATTGCATTAGTTTTCAGTAGTTGTTTTTCTCGTTATTTTTTAGAAATAATAATAATAATAATAATAATAATAATAATTAAGTCTTGTAGTTTCTCAAATTGTTAAAAAAAATTCATTAGTTTTCATTTGCAAAAAGAAAGAAAAAAATTGCATTGTTAGTTGCATTCATTTTGAAAAATTTATACATCATTTTCTTTCATTTTGTTGAGTCTATAACATAATTCAGTCCCACTCCACTACCCTTGAGTAATACATCCCTTAAAAAAAAAAATTAATTAAAATTTTTCAGCAATTTTCTTTTTATAGGCTCAATCATCAACTAGATTAGGCTACGTTTTTGGACTAGGGTTTTTAAACTGTCTAAAAGCACTTTGATTTCATATGTAGTGGCCTATATTTAGGTAAATCCACTTCTGCAAGGGATAATCCAGAAATATCCTCTCACACAGAAGTTGAGCACGAGGCCACATGAGAGCTCGGTTGAGGAGATAAACCTCAAATTCCTTGTTCAATCATTTACCAGGATTGATGTGCGTTCAGGGGTCTTATCAATACCACTTCTTGGTCCCCATGAGGTGCCAGTATTGGTAGGATTTCAAGCTTAGATACCTTTCCCATGCATAATGATCAAACCAACAAATGTTTCGTCAGACTCTCGTTGTTGATTTTGTAGCCTTAGTTTCGGGACACTAGGATATTACACAGGTGGTATTGGAATGTTATTTCCAATACACCTAGGACAAACTTGGAGGGTAATTGGGTGATTCCAACGCTTGCACCCAGATAAATCTTCATGAGACGCCAAGTAAACATCCTTCAATCTTCACTGGTTGGACCTGGGCCCTAATCATCCCAGGATTTCCTTTTGATGGTGTATCTTTTATTTGGTGTGTATGTGTTACTTAGGAGATTTTTAGTGTGTGTTGTTTGGTTTTCTTGTGTTTAGTTGGCCTTTAGGTGTGTGAGTCAAATTTATAGCTATGGAGGACCAACCTCTTCGTAGGTCTAGAAGGTTACAAAACCTTCCTCCATCTATTACACTGGAGCCTCCACCGCCACCTCAAAGGCAGAGACTTGACATAGATGATTCTTTCGAACCAACATGTGTTAGCGAATTTCCAGGTGAACCAGAACTTAGGCTTAGTAAGGAAGAACCTTAATAGTAGAGATAGAATACTTGCTGGTTGACGAGTTTGCAAGAAACCTTAATTCACCTCTGACTAATATGAACGATCCTATGATAGTATAGGTCCTCTCTTTTAACTCACCTATTTATGGTGTGCATTTGAGCTCAGTTGTGTCTAGCTCAAGAGAGGGTATGTCTACCCCGACTTCAGCCATGTTGCTTGGTGGAGTCTCACCTCCCTCGGTGAGTGATCCAAGACCCAGTGCATCTATTGCACCCCTTTAACCAAGTGCTCGAGTGATCAATCCCTCAGTAGCCTCTAATGTAGTAAGTCAGTTTAGTCGGGTGGTCACTAGGATTCCCAATGCACCTTTTTCTTCTCCTTCGTTTATGCAAAGTGCTCAAAGTGTTCCAAGAGGATCTACTTCGTTTGTATAGGTTTTTTTGTGGAATGGAGGACATATTCCTCCATCTGCTCCTTATGTAGGCCCATCACCTGCTTATGTGGGTATGTCGTCTAGAAACATAAATGCCTTTATAGGTCACAATTTTAAGAAACCTAGTCAGGTTTCGACCTCTCCTTTCACAAGCTCCCCCTTTTCACTGTTTAGTGGAGGGATTCCCACTTTTGTGTTTCAAACTCCAGTTTCAGCTGGAGCAAGTAAAACCACATATCATACACCACAAACTAGTAATCCACTAGATTTCACGTGAAATCCTTTTTAGAATGTTGCTTCTACATCAAAACCAGTAGCTAGGGGAAACCCCACATTTTCTTTTTGGATCCAGGGGGCAAGTCCTTCCACACCCTAAACTCCTTAGTATTGAACCCTGGTTAGGCCCAAAATTCCTTTCCTGACAACGTTAATCTTGTCATATTTGTCAAAGATAATAAATGACTCCATGCGACATAATGTGGCATGGACACCTGTACCCATCAAACTGCCTTTGAACATCCATAAGTTTGAAGGAAAAGAATTGGTGAGGACCCAGGTTCTCACATTACCACATTCCACCTTTGCTGCTCTCTAAAATTGCTGAACAATGACTCTATTCTGTTGAATATTTTTCAAAGAACATTGACTCATGTGGAATCCAAATGGTACATAGAAATTCTGTTCGCTGCATACTTTCTGGATTTAGCAACCGTGTTCCTTAATCATTTTCAACTTCTTGTCCGGTATTATGCTGGTACATACATGTTGTCAAATTTTCGATAGAACAAGGCCACACACATATCTGATCACATTCAGGAGTGGTGAAGACAAAATATTCTTATTAAATACACTATACCTCTCGATTTTTTTATTGGATTGGTTCCTAAAATCTCTACTTCCTTACATTTCTAAGGACATATCCACTTCGGGGGATGCCATGGAAGAAGAGGAAATTATTAGGGACCTGTAGTTAAACCTAATATATGCTCAGTCTGGGATCTTGTATGAGATTATCCCCGAGGCCCTGAGGTCTACCAATGATCAAGAGAAACCCAAGACTAGACCCCATGCGGATGGCATGGTTGGTTTAGTTAGTACTCCCACTGTAGAATCACTGGCCAAGCAACTCCATGAGTTGTCAGTGAAGCGATCTGCAGTAAAGGAAGCTAACAAAGCCACCCACTCACCACAAAGTGCAATTTTTTTTTCACATTCTTCTCAGAAGGGCAGTCAGCAGCCCAATTGGAAAAAGAAAAAGGGAAAGAAGGGTGAAGGTAACTAAAATAAGCAAAATCCCATAAACAGTGTTGATGGGGGAAATAAAGACAAGAAAAAGGTTAATTTTCCTTGTAATTTGTGTCAGGGAGATCACCTTACTTATCAATTCCCTCTAATGGAACAAGCACAAAATCTGCTTAAGAATCAACAACCAATTTTCCTAAAAGATCCCTTTCCCGAAGGGCAGAATGCAGTTTCTACTTCGAATGTTGTTGGGGGCACTTCTAGTGCTCCTACTGATCATAATTATATCAATATGCTACGATCAAAAAAATTCTCCAAACAAGAAATAATAATTAGGAATCAAAGGCTCAAGAAAAGGGTAATTCTACTGCTGAAAATTCATCCCCTCTCATTATTGATAAACCAGTTGAACCAATGCCTAAGATACTGAAAGGTGTCTTTAATAAAACATTTCACAACCCTAATGCTAGGGTTTCTTCCAACTATTCCATAGTTGAGAACTTAGCTCAAGCTCTGTGTGCAATGTCGGCATTGGAGGTATTACAGAGTTGTCCTTCTTAGAGGGATGCACTCTTAGCAACCATAGGTAGCATGGATTCAGTGAGCCTTCTGAAGAAATTTAATATTTTCGATGTTAAAATACGTCTGCCATACCATGTGGCTTTGTCAATTGATGTTTTCCATGGATGTAATGCCATTGGATAAACCATATTGGATGAAGATGCTTCTACATGCGTTATGTCAATGTCTTGTAAAAAATCCTTGGGACTCTCTAGAGATGGTTCCATCGAGCGCTCTACTTACTACTTTCAACAGAAGGTATTTCTGTCTATAAGGTATCCTACCAGATTTCAAAATAAAGTTGGAAGGGAAATCAATGTCTGTTGAGGTGGAAGTGATTGATGGTCCCTTGGATTATAATTTGTTGTTGGGGAGAAGTTGGACTTACACCATGTGTGCTATCCCCTTGGCCATTTTCCGAGTTGTAGTGTTTCCACACAAACGGAAGTTGGTTCAAAGTTGACCAACTGAGTTTCACTCGAAAAAGTCATTCAGAAACTAATGAGTCCGCAGTATCATTAATAGATCATTCAAAACAGGCTAACGAGAGCTTGGGGGTTGGAATGTATGCATCGTTCATGGGAACATTCGATATATTTCAACCCCTATTAACTGCTTAGGTTCTACGAGTGTAGGGAATTATATCGTGATGGTTGTATATAGAAGTAACCCGTGGGTCCTTCCTTACTGTCATGAGCCTTAAGTGCCCTTATCTACAGTGGAATTATCTTGGAAAGTTGTTTTTAATTCCACTACTGATTCCATCGCGACTCCGTCTTCGATCTTGGAGGAGTCATATGAAGCTTATATTCCCACCTAGGCGGAGAACTCTAAGTATTCATATGATTTTTTTGATATGGTTTTTCCTTCGGACGAATCCATTCTAGAATCTATGAATGGACGAGAAAATACTTGTGAAGACCTTCACCATAATTCCTTATTTCTTCCAGAGTTAAGCAAAATTGAGAATTAAGAGTTCCATGTGAGACTCGCGAAGGGTGTTGATTTTCCAATTAATCGTTTACCCAAGGAAGGAGTATTTGTTGAGGGGAATATGGAAAATTTCTCTGCTACCATTCCAATCAACATATCTGCAAACCCTAACGTCATTGAAAATGTATATATTGGCGCAAACTGCTCTCCAGAGGAGATTTCCATTTATACTTCCTTTTTTAAGGAATTTCATGACGCCTTTTCCAGGTCATATGAGACAATGCCATGCATTAATCCATCTATAGTTGAACACGAGATCCATACTTACCCTGACGTGAAACCTGTTTGACAAAAACTTAGACCAGTAAATCCGCAGAAAGTGACAAGTGTCAAGGATGAAGTGGAGAAACTGCTGAAAGTTGGGTTCATTTACCTGATTTCTCTGACGGAATGGGTATCCTATCCTGTTCCCATTGATAAAATGACAAGGGACTATTCGTTTTTGCACTGAATTTCACAACTTAAACAAGGCATGTCCCAAGGATAACTACCCCACACCCTTCATCGATTAGATTATTGATGATTGTGCGGGTAGTGATGTTTTCTCGTTCATGGATGGTTTTTCTGGATATAATCAAATTCAAATAAAACTAGAATACCAACATAAAACGACCTTTATCTGTCCTTGGGGGACCTTCACATATAAGAAAATGCCATTCGGTTTGAAAAATGTCGGATTTTCCTTCCAGCGGGAAATGAATTTTTCCTTCCACGATATTAAGAGTATTGTCAAACCATACTTGGATGATCTACCTACCCATTCTCATAAGAGGAAGGACCACACAGATCACCATCGTATGATCTTTGAACATTGTAGGAACTATAAAATATGCTTGAATCCCCATAAGTATGTTTTCTCTGTCAAGTCGGGGAGGTTATTAGGGTTTATTCAGTCAACCAGAGGAATACAGGTGGATCTTTTAAAAGTCAAGGCTATTGTAAATATTCCTCCTTCTCATTCCATCATGAAACTACAAAGTCTGTAGGGAAAATCCAATTTACTTCAATGTTTTATAGTCAATTATGCTAATATTAATAAGGGTTTCATGTGCTTACTGAAGCAAGACACCCCATTCATATGGGATGACACGGCACAACTTGATTTTGAGGCATTAAAAATGGCTTTACTGTCAGCTCCATTACTACGTCTCCAGATTACACCAAGGATTTTATATGGTATCTGACTGCGTCCAAGTCGACTGTAGGAGTGGTTCTAGTTCATGAAGACGACAAGCTCCAAGAGCACATTGTTTATTACATTAGTCGAGCATTAGCAGGTCCTGAACTTAGGTGCTCACATGTTGAGAAGTTCATTGGAAGGAGTCTATGCTTTTCAAAGGCTACGTCACTACATATTGCTAAGGACAACCACAATGGTTACAGACATGAATCTGTTCCAGTATGTTTTATCCTAATGCATAATCGAGGGAAAATTCAACAAATGGATAGTCATTCTACAAGAGTTTGAATTGGGTTTTCTATCTGCTAAGTCCAAAAAATCCTTTGTATTCGTAGAATTGATCTCGAAAGTCCCTACGGAAGAGATTGTACGTGCGGAAGAGGACTCATTCCCAGATAAGTATATCGTTTTGATTTCAACCTTTGATCCCTGGTATGGAGACATCCTAGTATATTTACAAACTCTTAAGTGTCCCACATCCTTCTCGTGGGAATATCGATGTAAGTTGCGGGTTAATGAAAAAAATTACCTTATCATCAGAGATACCTTGTATTGACGAGGGGTATATTCAATCTTACATTGGTGCCTCACCCACGAGGAGGCAGATATTGTCCTAAATGATTCCCATAGAGGAGCGTGCAAGGGTCATTTATCTGGTTTGGAAATGACACATAATATTTTATGTGTCAGTTATTTCTGGCCCACTATCTTCAAAGATTGTGTGGAAGATGTAAAGTGTTGTCATCCTTGTAAGCTTTATACCAGAAAAATGCAGTCACATCCTACTCCTTTGTCTCATGTCATCATTGTAGGTACCTTCACCAAGTGGGGGGTAGATTACATGAAATGTAACTCGGTTTCTATTGGGGGGCACAAATACATCATTGTTGTTGTAGACTACTTTAGGAAGTGGGAAGAGACAATTCCTATCTTCAAAGTCGATGGAGAAACAACAACTTACTTTGTATTCAACAAAATCATTGCTCGGTTCGATATACCAAAGCAGATTGTCACTGACCATGGCAGTCATTTTCAGAATAGCATGATGACTGATTTGATCACTATGGTAGGCTTTAGGCAAGATCACTCATCTTCCTTTTACCCTCGGGCGAATGGACAAGTAGAGCCAGTTAACAAAACCTTGAAAACCATTCTAAAGTGCATTATTAACGCGAGTAGGAAAAATGGCATATCATTCTTTACCCTGCACTTTGGGCATACCAGACTAATTTCAAAGCTGCTACTGGTTTCTTGCCATTCCAATTCGTTCATGGGGTGGAAGCAGTCACACCGGTTGACTGTGAGATTCCATCTCTAAATATTGTTATTCATGTGCTTCCCGACACTATGTATCTGGAAGAACGTTTTCTTCACCTAGAAAATTTGGATGAACACTGCAGAGATGCGTAGACTGCAAATGAGGTTAGGCCCCTATGTTGTTTCAAAAGTTTTGAAAAAGGGAGCTTATGAATTAACCGATTATAATGGAAACAAGTTGCTGGAGCCCAGGAATCGGATCTACCTAAAGAAATATTATTCTTAGGACTGATACTTTTTCTTGTATTATTATTGTATGTATTTTTATGTACAATAGGTCATTATCTGGTTAGTGTTTCTTGTACAATATGTTGCTTGTTTTAGATGTCATGCAAGTGGTTCATAGGTTTTAATAATGGTGCTAACCACCACACTTCTAATCTAGATTTATCTGCATGGGTTATCTATACACCCTTAGGACAACTGGCCGCCTCTGGTGGTGATTGCTTAGGTCCCGTGACTGATAATAAGGCTGAATACAGTGTAGTCATAGAGTTTTTATGGGATGCTACATTATGTTTCATTACCCATCTGGAGTTCAAACTTGAATCACAGCTTGTGGTTTCCCAACTCAATGGTGATTATCAGGTGTGAAACCCTAACTTATTACGTCAATTTTTACGTGTAAGATTACTTGAAATAAATTTTGAATACATTACATACATTTACATTTCAAGAAATCAAAATAGAATTACTGATGCATATGCGAATTACATACTCGATTGACATTTAATACACATATTGTAAAATAAAGTATAATAAACAAATTTGAGACACATCTATATAGCCAGAAATATATATATATATATATATATATATATATATATATATATATATATATATATGTCCATATATATAGCAAGTCTAATATGAAGATCCTATCATAAGTGTATCAATAAATAAAATAAATGATCATAGTCTGTAATATGCCTAATTATAGGACTGATCCTCAGCCTCCTCGGCCGTGACTATCTCTGCATCCTCCCTATAATGTAATACGGCCCTAGCTACCCTTCTGAGAAGGCGTAGCCAGGTCGAAGGGACTCCATCCACATACTCCTGCATGATCATCGGGATCCGATCCATCCTAAGTGTAGGGATATCCTGGGTAAGCCTGAACAACTTCTGCTCAATAACACATAGAAAACCTTCTTCCCCACCAACCTGCACAGGCCGTATAAAAGTTCTGGGATGGCCATCTAGGCAGACTAGTCCAACATTTGCATATAAACATAAAATAAGGTCAAACTCGTATACATATGTATATATAAGTTTATAAATAAAAATCATAAAAATCAAATAACTAAAAAGATAAAAAGACATACCTATTTCCCCCCATGCTCCTTCAGGAGGGAGGATGAGTTCTGGATCTCCACAATAATCTAATCCATCGTAAGGAAACTCCTCTAGGGAAGGAACCTGTCGTGACTCTACTAGGAGTAGAAATCGTCGACGTAACCATTCTATACTGCACCACCACCACCTTGTTGTAGGAATATGTATCCCCACCGTGTGATTCGAGGCTCACTAGCAGGCCAAGGAGGTAAGTTCATTGCAGGATTGAGGGTAGGAACCCTCTCGAAGAAAAATTCCAGTAGAATAATTTCATAGCCAAAGTTTTTCCTTCGACACCTCTTGCAATCATATAGTTGTTTCTTCATTATTGGGATCAATCACAAGCAATAGTCAAACAAAAACCCTGCATGCACTCTACCACCACCCACATATGAGTACATGTTGCTAAATGCAACGCGGATGACCATGCTACTCTGGCAACGATGATTACCATGAATTTCAATGGAAAACTTGAAATCTGGTAAATTGGGACTTGTGTCCTTGATTTCTGCGCACCAAGAAAACAATAAGTGTTGACCTAGTCTTGTACACATAGAGAGTCACTTCCCTGACCAGTTCCCTCCAAGTTCATAGTTGTACCCCTACGCGATAGACCTGTGATAAAATATATGTCATCTATGGTCAATTCCAATGTCTCCCCTTGGATGTTGAACAAACCAAGTTCATAATCCCAATAACATACTAAAGTTTCCAAAAGACGAAATTGAGAGTCCATATTCGAAGTGCAATTAAACTTTAACAAGCCAATTCTTTGTAAATCTTGTAAAGTAGGGACATCTCACATGGCATCTCAATCCATGTCATCATGTCCGCGCTCTCTCCACTCTAGTACCATGGTGTCCTGCCAAACCAACATTCCTTTCATTAGAATCCATAGTAAAATGCATTTCATTATTCACTTTTGAAAAAAATGGGCACAACCCAAAGCGCATGCTGGTTTCACTGCAGGAAACCCGCGAATAAAATGGGCACTCCCGAGTTTAAAGAAGGATACCCAGGAATGCCCCATGATGATTTTAGGGAAAGCATAAAACCATCAAATTTTGCATCAAAAATAAAAATGGAATAGATGAAAAGGAAGAGCAGGGAGAGATCACCAACCTGCAATTTGTGGATTTGATTTTTGTCCACTAGATTGTCCACACCAGTTAGTTGAAGTTTGAAGGTGAAATTGCCAAATATAGTAGAAACTCCAAAATGGTATGCTTATTTTTTGTTTTGAACCTTTTATAGTAAAAATTTCAAATATTTATCCATTGTCTATAGTTTAAAATCAATTTTTTAATATATGAACTAATACCATGGTATTTTACTAAGCTGCAACAAGTCCTGTGTGACAAAAAGTTCTTTTCCTTCGCATATAGGGTATGATTTAATTTTCATTTGCAACTTCACATTCACACCTTATCCTCCGCTTAACCCTAGGATCACTTTTACATCCATGGACTATGGTGTATAGCAAATTTTACCTCGTACACATCATTGTTCCTCCGTTGATAGGGCCTCCTTTACATGGCTTACCCTAGTCTAGAGCATCTTATTTTCTTTTGGTACCCATGCCGCAATTGTGGTAGGTTTGTGGGATCCTTCTTAGTTGTTTTTCATGAAAAATGAGCCTCATTTTGCATCTTTTTTTACTGACTATACTCGTTTATAAGGATCCCCACCCTTAGGGAGTTTTGTTTAGGCCCTGGTTTAACTCCTCAAACAGATTGGACAGCCGAGTAAACTTGTTCGTTCAGACTCGTTAAGAATAAGTGAACGATCATCTACATTGGTGGTAAGTTATATATTTCTAGTACCATGTAGATTATTTACGTGAAAGGAACACTCTCTTTTCTATGGAATTAAGAAGAGTATATTTAGTCACAGGTTTATCTCTTTTCTGGACCCAAGGGACTAAATTTACGGAAAAGGAACACCTGGTATGAGCTTAGTTTTCTCTTTTTTGTGCTCTGGACCCAAACATTTAAAAGATTTTGAGCGTACTTTATGTCTTTTTCATGCTGCTTGCAAAACCTAAAGAACAAAGCATCGAGTTTATTGTTGTAAGCCCCATTTATCATAATCAAATGGATCTTTCTGAGTGATCTTGCCTTCCTTCACACTCGTTAAACTCAGGCTATATGCTGCTTTTGAAGGTACATCGATATGGTGATAGTTTACCCAATTTTCAGACCTTGCCGACTAAGTACAAAAAATGTATACCTTATTCCTTCGGGAGCTAAGAGAGTTCTTCTTTGGATTTTTTTTTACTCTTTTTGGCCTTGGGAGACTAAATTAAATGAAAAAGCACCCCCTAGAGTATTCTTTGGAGTTTTCAAACTGTCAAAACTATGAAAACACCAACAAGCATCTACTAGTTCGGGATCGTAAAATCCATGAATCAGTGACATATCAAGCATTATTCTCTCTCCTCTTCAAGCTTGTCAAAAATGAAGAGAGGCTCGAGTTTACTTTCTTAGACTCGTTAAAACTTAGCAAGAAAGATAAGGAAGAATTTCACTCTTTGGGTTATAAATAGTGGCAGCATGTCATCCTTAAACAAAGAACTCTTTCAACTTTCCGATACTAATGTCTTAGTTTTCCATTTCCAGCTCAGCTATTACTTTGAGTTTTTACTCCTCCAATTTTGATTTATACATGGGGAATCTGATCATGTCTCCTACATGACAGATAAGTCTAGTTTTCCTATCTAGAATTCTAAAGCTTCCTTGGGTCATCTTTGTGTCGTGCTCACTATTCAAGGTTTTGTACCTCTATCTGATCATACCGATTCCCATCATTATCCTCTCTGATAATTCCATGTGTCTACCTTTCCCTCATCTAGTTTCCTAGTTACACTTGTGATCTGTCGAAGGATTCATTGCCTTCCTCCTCACATCACAGTTTCTCATCAACATGTCTTGAAGAAAAATACCTAGAGCTTCGAAGATAGTACCTTAGGATTCACTACCCATATTGGTGAATTCCTTTGCTTCAGTTGTCAGCACTACTCATTCATTGACATGATGTTGAGTTCCTTCCATGTTCGACTTCAACTCATTTATTCACATGGTAGGAATTTTACTGGTTACTATGGATTTGGAAAAATACCTTAGGTTCATACCTCTATAACCTAATTTACGTAAGATTGTGTTATGTTCAACAACACTACTTCCCAATATTGAAGACTCCTCAATGTATATCCTGGCTTTGACCCACCATTGTAATACATATATGGGCCTTGTTTCCCGTATCATGTGATGTAATCCACTATTGTAAAAAATCTAGTGTTCCACTTTATTGAACATGGCATCCTCAGATATGATTTTGTACATAACTTTGATATGTTTTTTTTCAAGTACCTCTTTGTAGTTTTGGAATCTTAGCTCTCCAAAGATAGAATTTGTAATTTATTTTGGCCATTGCTTCCCTCTGACCTCATACATTAGGGGGCATATGTTATCTTGTGAAATGGCACTTCTCCATTTGAGTACTAACACTCAATGTGTCGGTACACAAAAGGAAAAAATGGATGGAAGTCGCCAAAATCCTATAAATGTGCATGGACCTTCATACATTATCATCTTGCCATTTTTTCTTACTTTTTATTAGAAGATTTAGGAGCATTGCGACTCTTGCCATTGCAACCCATGTTCCATTCGTGAGTAGCTATGTATACAACTCGAGAATACATAAGCATGGTTTGTACACGTGGGTTTCCCTTATAAAAGTTGTGACTGACTCACGACCTGCTAGTATCAATAGTTGCGAGTGCCCTAATCCAAAAAATAAAAAATAAAAACAAGTTTAGTCAAGGATAGTTGGGCTCCTAATCATAACTATCCCAGCTTAATCAACCATCTCAACCTTTGTAACCTCCCTCGTTCATCAATTATAAATAGAGGGTAGGGGTTGAGGCTAAACATGATCAATTAGAGAGAAAAGTTATGCTAGTGGATTTCCTTTGGAGATATTAGAGCAGCAAAACTCAATTCCTTGGATAGCGAATGAGGACTTGTATCAGATACTGGTTGTAATATTTCATCACTTGTTTATTAATAAAGAGAGAGACTTTCTTCCAATTAGTGTTTTTGTACTCTCATGTGTTATGCTTTCTAAATTGCCTTGTTATCTTATTCCAAGCATATTATTTCATTAATATTCTATATAACATCTAAAATATTGTAAAAAGGTCTGTCTCTTTGTAGGTGTGAATATTCCCTAGAAGTTGTTGGAGCATTTGGATTGAAGAAGAAAGCTAGGACCAGTCTCCATAAACAAGGTACACTTACTTTCTTCCTTATTTCTATGTCAAATTCTCAAATAGATGAATGTCTGCAAGTTTATTTAGTACGTTGGTAACCCCATAATCTAGGTTACAAGGTTGTATTTCCTTGAACAATAGGGAGTACATCTTCAAACTTCAACCAAAAACCCTTGTAAGGAAGAACAGATATATTGTAGTTTATGCCAAGTTGTACATTAAAATATTCCAACTATAAATGCCTCATGTGCCATAAAATCACAAATAATTTACTTATGTTAAACATTAGATTAGGTCGAAAGATGAAAAGAAAATGAATAGGCATAAGTGTTATTTTCTCTAACATTTAAAAAGAACTTGATTAATGAAAGTCCAGAAGGGAGAAGTTTGTAATGGTCTTGTGGTTTGGACACTCGATATTTTCTTCTATTATATGCCATTGAAGGTGATGAAAGGTGTGCATGAAGCATTACTTTTGGTATTTCACTGGATTTTTATTATCTAAGAATTACAATATACTTGATCATCTAAGTTTGTAGATCGAGTTTATAGATTTATTCAATTTTACATTTTTGGTTGATTGTCACTTGCCTTTTGTTGAAAGCATAAAGTGAAAAAAAAGGAAGTAGATTCTTTATCCGTAGGAAAACAACTTCTTAAAGACCCAAACGATTGATTGCTATTGTTAGGTATAACTCCCGATTCAATATTATTAATGGCTAATGCATACATTTATATATTACATGTGACGGTTGAGCTTCATCAACCTTTTCACCTTCCTATGTAACTGTTCAGCTAACTATTTATTTATTTTTTACAATATTATAATCCTGACGGATTATATTCTAACAATCCCCCTCTTAATCCGAAGGGGTGTTCGTAAGTCCGAGCATATTTCTGAATCTTTCAAACTTTTCTCGTCCAAGCACTTTGGTGAAGATGTCTGCAACTTGATCATTTGTGGAACAATGTCGAAGATGGACTGTCTTGGCCTCTNCTTCATAATCAATTCCTTCCTTCTGTGCATAGCCTTTTGCTACAAGCCTCGCTTTGTGCTTGTCAAGTGAGCCATTTGATTTGTATTTGTTCTTGTACATCCACTTGTAGCCAATTGGTTTGGTTCCAACTGGAGGGTCAACCAGCTTCCAAGTTCCATTCTTCATGAGTGCATCATACTCATTNTTTTCTTTTTTTTCTTGCAAATCTTCAAGTATCTTCCTGAGCCATACTATTTCTTTCGTTGCTTCAACTGCAGCCACATATTCTGCTTTTGTTGTTGAATCTGCTGGAACTGACTGTTTGCATGATCTCCATGAGGCAACTACTGATCCAAGACTCATAGTGTATCCAGAAGTTGATACTCCTGTCTCCTTATCGCCATCAAAATCTAAGTCTGAGTACCCAATAAGTTTGAAGTCATC
>LPNX011118171.1:188206-241825 GCA_001517045.1 Pseudotsuga menziesii
TGAGAGAGGTAGGTATAGTTCTGAACTCTTGCAGATGAACCCTTTAGCTTCAGCAGCTTCCCATATTCGTATCCAGTCATGATGACTTGGTTGTCAGAGGACTTTCTTATTTCAATGATTCCAACAAACATGTGGATGGAATGGCCTCGCTGTCGAATCTCCACCAAGGACAGCAGGATTCTCTGCAACTCTGGAAGATAGAGAACGTTCTTCAACAAGAAATCAGGGAATCCAGGCATCTTCAGTCGAATGGTGCCCATTCCCTTTGGTTTAAGACTTGACTTATCTGCAAAGTAAACTATGCCATCTATTGTTTCATTAAGTTCTTCAAAATAGTCTTTTCTAAATGTCATGTGTGATGTTGCACCAGTATCAAGCAGCCAACAATCTTTGTAAGATGAAAGTGAAGTCATTTCATTAATTCCAAGATTACAATGTGCAACAATACAATGAGCAGAATCAGAAGATTTACTAGCATCTTGATTTTTATTATCATCTTTCTTCTAGTTGTGCTTGTCTTTGATGGAGTCCCACGAAGCCCAACACTGATCTGATGTGTTCCCAGTATTTCCACAACGCTTGCACTGCAAATATGATCTTTTGCTGGAGTTGTTTCTGCCCCCTCTGCCTTTGAAATTTCTTCTTCCTTGTCTTCTCTTGCTGCAATCTCCCTTGGAAGGGTCTTTGGACCGATCTTTGGTGTGGTTCTTCGCTTTTTGAGCAAAGCAAAGTGATTCTACCGATGCTATAGATTACATCTTTTGCAACAGCTAGTGTAATTTACAATAATGAACTTAATATGACAAAGAGAATGAGATAATAGAAAACAACAAAAAAACCTTGCAGGTTTACAGCCTCTACCAAGGTGATTTACAATCTTAATATGCTGTCAACAAGTTCATAAGCAAATTTTTAGCACCAGTCAACGATCTCAGCTATATGAAAGAAGCAGGTCTAAGTCTCTGCTACTTTTTACAATACAGTCTATGTAGAATTACAGCTGCACTAGCTAGTATAAACAATGTCTTCGACAAGCTCTATTCACTATGCAAGTCTATGTCTCTGTCATAGTATTTACATCAGTCTAAGACAATTTTGCAGCAATACAATTTATATGGTGAGTGCACAAACTTCACAATGACCATATACAATTATGCAGTACTCTTTTTACAACTTCATATTCAAAAATAGAGGTACAACTCACCATACAGTACTGAAGAAGAGAGGTCGCACGAACCCAAAGAGAAAGGTTGCAACTATATTCTTACTGGAGATAAAATTTCCACAGTGCATCAGCCACACTACACTTTGAGTGGACACAACAACATTCTCGGGCTCATACAGCAGCCATATCATACATATGAGCAATATTTGCAAAATTTAGGTTTTATGCACTTCCAAGTTCAGGAATCATCGTTCATGAGCTCCAATACAACAATATATATCATTCACCAGAGTATCCATGTTCTTACGGATCAAACACAATAGTTATTATACCAAAATAAATTCCAGCGCCCATTATTCCTCAGCATAAAAGATATGCAGCATACATTATTTCTTCAGTATATCAGTCAGCATTGATTTTTCTTCAATATATCAGTCAGCATATATTATTCTTCAGCATAAAAGATAGGTTTTATACTACGTAGTTTTCAACGCAGTCCAATATATCAGTCAGCAGTCTCCATGCAGCATATAACGCAGCATACAAAGTAGTCTTCAGCATACAACGCAGCCTTTTAAGCTCCAATAACTCGCAACATCCACGCAATCTCCACAAAGACAAAGCGCAACAACCAACGCAGTCGCAGCAAATAACAATGATCATATCTCATACAAAAACAGATCATATAGCAACCGAATCATTCATATATTTGTAGAAGTTATTCTCAAACTCCACTCACAAAACTAGGGAAAACTTAGGTTTTCCAACGGTCACATTCACGCAGTTTAGGAATGGTGTGAATCTTCACAGTAGTCTTCAACCATCGGTAGTCAAAGGATTCACGCTACATACTCACGCTCTTGAAAAAAAACTTGAGTCTCCAATGGTCTTGATGGCTCACTTGTTTTCAAAGTAAAGCGTGTTTAAACAGAAATGATTAATGCCCAAACTGTTAAACACTCGAATTTCTGTAGTTTCTTCGCGGATAAACCCTTAAATTTTATGAAATCATACCTATATTTCTTTACGACAGGTTGCGTCTCAAATTTCTGGCGTTAAATGATGAGCAACGACTCTTTTTTTTTTTTCACGGCTATATCTTGGTTATCCTCTCCTTCACACAGATTATTCCCCGTCTCTCCTTCAATGCGTAACTTCTACAACAAAATTCACCTAGGCTCCGTGGATTTTGTCCGGCCAACAACACTGATCATGAAGAAATGCCCTATAATAAACTCACAGATCGCAAGAATTAGGGTTAAGCAAATTCAAGCGTTTTATCAGAGAATAAACTCACAGATCGCAGTATACAAACTCACAACACTCCACAGTTCTCACCACATAACAAGCAGTACACACAACAGAATGATGAATGGAGAGCGTGGTTACAAATTAGGGTTAGTTATCACAACGTCCTAGCAGAGAATAAACGCACATAATGAATGCACGCAGGCTGGGAGAGGAGTAATTCACACAAACTGGCAGACTGACGGAGCAGGCAGTCTGGCAATGGACTGGCAAGCAAAATGCCAGGACTGAAATGCAGCAGGCAGGAGTTACGGCAAAAACAGCCAAGCTCTGATACCACTAGTTAGGTATAACTCCCGATTCAATATTATTCATGGCTAATGCATACATTTATATATTACATGTGACGGTTGAGATTCATCAACCTTTTCACCTTCCTATGTAACTGTTCAGCTAACTATTTATTTATTTATTTACAATATTATAATCCCGACAGATTATATTCTAATAGCTATAATTTGTGAAGTATCCTTACAAGTCTTGTTAATCTCTTTATGGAAAAGTTTCGAATGAATTATATACTATTATTTTTTGAATAATAACAATATTTATTTAGAAGAAAAGAGAATGATTTTTCTAAGAAATCCACTTCATCATATATTATATGGTTCTTGATCTAGATAAAGGTGGTAGTTTTAATTAATACAAGGTGGTTCAGTTATTAAGTGAACCAACACATTTATCTTCCTTTAATAGTAGAGAATGAGTTTTGATGAGTTCTTTAGAAGCTTGGCTTTTATATTCAAGGGTGTAAACTTTAATATTTAAATGATAATTTTTATAGTTATAATTTACTGAGAAGGTTCTAAATTATATTAGATGGAATTGTCTATGTTTAAAAAGAAGGCCTAGCAATAAGGCTAATTAGTAACTTTATATTATCCTCTATGTGAGAGATTTTAGGATAAGGAAGATGCATTGCACTAGTTGCAGTGTAGATTTGTAACCTTTTCTTGAATAATTAATAGAAATATTAACAATCTTTGGTGGACGTAGCACCTGGTTAGGGGTGAACTACGTATATTAGTGTCTTCTTGCAATTATATTTAGGAGATTTACTTTTAGAAATTGACCTAGGTTAATGTTCCACAATTCTGATTTGATTAAAATAATACTCACTTCTTTATTTACACATAATAAATTGAATATGGATCATGTGATCTAAATATAGAGTTTAAGACTTTGCACACAATAAGCATACAATTTTTCATATTATTAGAGAAACTAAAATATTAGTATTGTGTTTTCATTAATGAATGGTGAATTGTAGATGTTATACTTCATATAATGGTGAACATTTGTACATCCATGAAATATTCTGTCTCAATAAGTATACATTTAACTTATAATATGAGGGACCTTATCTCAGATGTGTATGTAGTATTATATTCTTTTGTTTCATATTTTGTTTTAGAGGGAAAGGATTAATAGTTTGTAGGAAAATATTTTGATTAATGTAAAGTATTACTATAGCGTTATTGTATAGATGGAGAAGCATGGACTAAGGCTTTAAATTTTTTTGTAAGGCTAGAATCATAATTAGTAAATAGAGGAAAATGATTATGATTATATTATATAAGAGAACATTAACTTTCTAATTAGTTGTATTCATTTATGGATATATATAAATCAATATGTAGTTATGAAGAAGTGAAATAGGGTGTGATGAGATCATGTGGAACCTTACTCGTAGTTTTCTTGTAAGATGACTTATGTTCAAAAAAAAACTTACCCCACCTAAAGGAAACATAAAGTGGAGTTTGGGTTCATTACAGGTAGGTTCTCTCCCCACGATAGATTGGGACTACATCAATGTCTTCTGATCGATGGATCCTTCAAGTGTTTAACATCAACACCTCTATTCACACTTGTTGAATGAAATCAGTACATTGACACCCGTTTTTATAATTGGTGGGTTTTTTCACGTCTATTAATGATATATATAAATGACTGGTAACCAGAGGATGGTACATCATGTTCTACTTCACCACCTTTATTCACGTGATGGGATATGTACCATATTCAATTTGTGTAGAAGACCTCAGATTCTTATGTCATTCCATATATGGTACTACCTTGATCGTGGCAGTACTTATGGGATTTCAGTTCTCATACGAAAGAAATGTACTTTATCATGTACCAGTTGTCTCCATTCAGTATGGATACTAGACTCCGTTGTGTATTGTACATGGGTATGACCACTTATGACATATTTCCATTATGCCTAATCATGACCATTGTACTTATATGTATTCGAGACTACTATATATATATATATATATATATATATATATACACACACACACATATATATATTCCATATCTGCATTCATGTATATAAATTCATTGTAGTATTATGCTTATGAGTGGCTAGTTATTCCGGCTGGGTCTTCACTACTCCACTTTTGGGATTATGATAATCTATTTCGGCCATCATGTACCCCTCTGACCTCACACTTTAGTGTGCATCTATTATAGTATGATTATCCATGCCTCATTAATCATGCCTCGATGGCCTTCCCTTGTCCCTATGTAGACTCACTATACCTCCCTTACTGAGTATAACCCCTATGCTTCAGTTTAACCCTGAAAAAGACATATTTGAAGACACACATGGGTAAACAGTTATGCAACCCACATATACATAACTTGCACCATTACATCATGCGTACATCAGGTTTTATGCTATATATATATTAGGATTTTCCCTCATCAATTAACAAATAGCTTGATCCTTGGCCTTCAATATGCCTAGAAACACTCCGGTTCGACCCTCTATTCCTCATTCGAGGGCTATATATTAAGCCATTGTGAAGCATTGGACGAGGAGAAAATTTGAGAGTAAGGAAACTACAGTGAAATTTTTTCCCATTTCCATATTCTTGAGTCTGCATCCCTTTATCCTTGTTGATAGAACTCTTTATGTTCATCTCCCACATTCTCCATTGTCTTTGTGAGCTTTCCTTGGTATGGAGGATTAAAGTGGTGCAGACCCAGGTGCAGGAGCTTGATTTCTTGGTTCCAATGAGTTGACGATAGAGGTTTCCACTTTGTACCTCTGTTTGAATTATTATAAATACTCTTTTCTTGTCCAATTTCATGTGCAAATGTTATATATATTTCCATGGGTATGTTTGTTCAATACATGTTTAAATGGATTACGCTAGTGTAGGTGCTAAAATTTTATGAATATATTATATGTTTCGATGCATTTGTTGTTGAGGACAAGTTGTAGGTTTTAAGCATTGGACTGAAAGCTCAAAGGAAGAATTCTTCAAAATTTCAGTTGAGGTATGCGAATTTGCTTTCATTGTTAGCATTTACATTTATATATCATATTTTGGATTAGAGTTGACTCTATAGTGTCATCATTGTTATCAACCCAAATGGCACTTCTTTGTTCGAGTGATGACATTCTTTATGTCGGTACACAAAAGGACAATTTAGGATTGAAGTTTGCTAAAACATTATAGATGGGCATGACCTGGGATGCATTTACCCTTAAACCAGATTGCTATATATTTTTTCTAAGTGTTGAGTTGTATATGCAACTATCTGCATTGCAACTCGCGTACCATACGTGAGTATTTGCATTGCAACCCATGTACACTGGCATACGCGGGTTTCCTTTGAGCAACTCACATGTCATACGTGGGTTTCCTATATCAATAGTCACCTACACCTTAGTTTGACTTTAAAAAATATAAAACACGATTAGATGAGATTAGTTGGGCCCTAATCCATAACTATCCCAACTGTTTCAACCACCCCAACCTTCGAAATCACTCTATTTCCCAAAGTATAAATAGAGGCCTTGGTGTGGGGACTAATCAATCAATTTTGGAAAGCAAAGTTATGATGGTGGTATATCTTCAGAAATCTTGGAACAACAGAACTCAGAGTCCTTTGGTTGCAGAGGAGTCCTTGTCTCAGAAGTTGGGTTGTACTCTTATCTCATTCACTGATTGTTAATAAAGAAAATTCTTCTTCCAATCTTGTGTTGAGTCTATTTCATGTATTTTGGTCAATGAATATATTTGATTATATGTTTGATATATTGTTCATCTAACCTTTGATATATATATGCATGAGATATTACTTGAAGGATTTTCTCTTTGCAGGTGAAAGAGGTGCATCCCTGGAAGCTTTGGAGAGAAGAGGAGTGGGAGAAGATCAAGCTTGGATCAACCATCGGTAATTGGGTAAGTCAAGACTTTTTCCTATTCCCTTTCCATTCTCTAGTAAAGCTGATTGTCTGCAAGTTAGTAGTAAGTTGGTAACCCCAGACCCTAGGTTACAAGGGTGCTTTATCTTGAACAACAGAACTGGCGACTTCATCGGGGATTCTAGCCTGCTGTGGGTTAGTCATGTAGATACTTGCCTAGTCTTTGCTCTGATTCTGTGTGTGGTTGTCTATCTTTCCTTTGATTTGCAGTAGTGTGTCCAGAGACCTTTGTTATTTTTTTCTTTTTTGAAAAAATATTTTGTTGTGTACGCGGGTTGCTGTGCTACACAGTCGCGTACAGGAACTTGTATACGCGGGTTGCTCTATAATACAGTCATGTATAGTATGTGGGTTTCTCTATAAGATAGTCGCGTACGTCTTGTAGCAGCACAAAATTTTAGGGAGGGTTGCTTGTCCCTGTCTTGTTTGGATTTTGGTCTGCTTGAAGGTCTTCTGTTGCTGGCATCTTCCTGCAAGTTTGAAATTCCTGTACACCATGCTTTGTGCTTTTCATTAAGCCTTTGATTTCTATTGTTTGAGTCTTATTTCACTTATCATTTTGAGGTAGGATCTCCTATTTGGGTGATAGGTTCAGTGCTGTGTATCTGAGTCAGTGATCAGGATTTTGGATACCTTGTACTTAGTACTGATTTCGAGTAGTATCAGTTTGTCACTTGTCCTTTAGTGATTTCAGTGGATTTTATTCACGGATCTCTTCCCAAGTTAGGTGTTTACCAAGTCTCCTCCTTAAGTGGGTGAAATTGGTTATTGCAAGTCCTCTATACTCATATTGCTTTCTTTATGGTCTGATTATTCAAACATACTCCATAAATTTTGCATTTAGGTGCATGGTAATTTTTGAAGAATTTGAAAAGTAAAAAAAAAAAACATTTGATACTTTTGCATTTAGTTGCATATAAGTAGTTTATTTTCAGTAATTTCGAATAAAATTTCAAAAATTACAAAAACAAGTCTTAGTCTTCTCATACTTAGTTGTAATTGCATTAGCTCATATTTACAAAAAGAAAAGAAGCTTGATTTAAGTAGTTGCAATTTGTTTTGGAATTCATTTTATATACATTTTTTACTTTTTTTATCAAGTCTATAATATCACAGTCATTCGCGCCACTTACCCTTTGACTAAGAACAACCCTTAAAATGAACACTATAATTTAAAATTTATTAGTAAGTTTTGTTTTATAGGGTCATACACCTACTAGATTAGGATAGACTTGTGGGATAGGAAGTGTAAACTCTCCACAAGTATTTAAATTCAAACGTAGTTTGCCAATCGATAGGTAAATCCTTTTCTATGTTGGTAGTATCTTGGAAGCTCCTCTCAAACGGGATTTAAGCACGAGGTCGCGTGGAGGCTTGGACTGAGGAGATAGCCCTCCAATTCCTTCTCAAAACGTAGACCAAGTTTTTTGCACATCTAGGGATTCTATCCTAGACAGAGTTTTGGGCTTTGCTACCCTGCCCATGCGTATGAACCAGGCTTGCGACTATCCCCCCTGACTATTGATATAGTTAAGGTAGTCTATAGTCTCTTTGACATCTAGGGTTTATACACAGCTAAACCAGAAGGCTATTTTTGGTTCACCTTGGATGGGCTTGGAAGGTAACCTTTGTTGAAAATGTAGGAGGGCGGTGGGTGATTCCTCCGCTTTTGCCTAAGAACCTCTTCAAGGACGCCAAGAAACTATCTATTAGATTTCTTCGGGAAAGCATATCTTATACCCCTTGTGATTGTTGAGACTTTAGCAAATTTTGTAGTGATTTCTCTGTGGTTTGTCTGTGTTTAGCCGACCTTAGGGTGTGAAGAGTCAAATTTACAATCATGGAGGACCAATCTCTCAGAAGGTCTCGAAGGTTGCAAAACCTTCCTCCACTTATTACATTGGAACCTCCACCTCCCCCTCAAAGGCGGAGATTAGACACGGACGGTTCTTTTGAACCGATAGGAGTTAGTGAAGTTCTAGGTGAACTAAAACTTAGGACAGACCAATTTGATTTAAATACAGTAGAGATAGAAGACTTGCAGGCTGACAAGTTTGCAAGGAACTTTAATTCACCTCTAACTGACTTAAACGATCTTGTGATCATTCAGGTTCGTCCTTTCAATTCACCCGTGATTGGTGTCCCTCTAGGCAGACTAATGTCTACTGCAGGAGAAAGTTCTTTTACATCCATCTCAGCCGCTCCGGCTGAAGGGGTGCCACCTCCCCCGGTTGGTGCCCCTAGAACAAGTATACCTACTACACCTTTAACTCTAGCTAGCTAGGTGGTTCAAGCATTGGCTTACACAAATTTAGCAGGTACTTGTGGTGGAGTGGTCACTGGGATTCCTAGTGTACCTTCTGTTCCTACTTCCTTCGCACACACTGCTCAGAGTGGTCCTATAGGATCCTCATCATTTGTCCAGAGTTTTCCTTGAAATGGGGGGCACATTCCCCCATCCACTCCATATGTAGCTCCAACAACTGCATACATAGGGGTGCATTTCATAAACCCTAATCCTTATGGTTAAGGTTTTCAAACTTCGGTTTCAGTTCCTTTCACGAGCTCTCTTTTCTCACTTTTTAGCGAAGGGATAACTGCTCCTGTGTTCCAAACCCTAGTTTTGGCGGGGGCAGCTCGAACCTCATATACTGCACTATACATAAACAATCCATTGGCTTATGGATGAAATACTTTCCAAAACGGTCTGACCACTTCGTAACCGGCAGCAGGGGGCAACCCCGCCTTCACATCTGGGAACATAAGGGCAAGTCCCTCTAATCCCCAAGCTGATACTTTTAATACTCCAGTTAGACCCAAGCTCCCTTTCCTGGCAACTTTAAACTTGCCAAACTTGTCGAAGTTAATGAATGACCCGGTGAGACATAACTCCTCCTAGCCACCCGTTCCTACCAAGCTGCCCTCGAACATTCCAAAATCCGAAGGAAAAGTTGGTGATGACCTAGGATCTCATGCCACCAATTTCCACTTGTGGTGCTTTTCCAACTCACTAAATGATGATACAGTTCGGTTGAGATTGTTCCAAAGAACTTTAACCAGTGCCACAGCAAAATGGTACATTGAACTGCCTTCTGTTGTGTTTGATAGTTTTTGGGACTTGGCTAATGTATTCCTTAGTCACTTCCAACCTCCTGTCCAATATTATTTCAGGACAAAGGCCACTCATATTTCGTATCACATCCAAGAGTGGAGAAGACAGAAGAGCCTTATCAAATCCACTATTCCTCCTGAGTTTTTACTAGAATGGTTCCTTAAATCCTTATTTCCATATATATATAAGGATGCATCTACTTCGGGAGTGACCAATGAGGAAGATGGTATCCTCAAGGCCCGGCAGCTAGATTTGATATATTCTCAGTCTGGGATTTTATATGAAATCATCCCTGATGCACCGAGGCCAACGCATAATGTAGAGAAACCTAAGCCTGGACCCTATGCTGATGGTGTGATTGGTTATGTAAAATATCCCATTGTAGAGTCTTTGGCTAAACAACACCATGAGTTGTCTCTCAAACATTCTATGGTGGAGGCAACAAAGGCTACCCCCTCACCCCAGAATGCAAATGTTTTTGCACAATCCTCTCAAAAGGGAAATCAATAGCCCAGTGGGAAAAAGAAGAAAGGAAATAAAGGTGAGGGAAACCAAAACAAGCAAAAACCCACAAACAATGCTGATGGGGGACAAAAAGGAAAAGAAGAAGGTGAAATTCCCTTATAAGTTGTGCCAGGAGGATCACCTGACCCATCAACATCCCCTTATTGACCAAGCTCAGAAGCTTCTAAAAGGCCAACAACCGGCTGTCCTAAAGGATCATTTTCCCTAAGGACAGAATTATGCTTCAGCTTCAAATGTAGTGGGGGCACCCCAAATGCTCCTGACCCTAATTATATCAACATGGTTCGATCCCATACTTTACTCTAGACTAGGAACAAGAACTATGAGACAGAGGCTTCGGAGAAGGGTAAGTCTACAAGTGAAACTTCCAACCCTCTCATGATTGAAAAACCTGTCGAACCTATGCCCAAGATACCGAAAGGTGTCTTCAAGAAAACCTTGCACAGTCCCAATTCTAGGGCTGCAGCCAACTACTCTGTAGTTGAATATTTAGCCTAGACCCCTTACGCGATGTCAGCTTTAGAGGTTTTACAGAGTTGTCCCGCCCAGGAAGATGCACTCTTAGTAGCCTTAGGCAGTATGGATTCATTGAGCCTCATGGCGAAGTTTAATTTTTCTGACGTCAAAATTCGCCTGCTATATCATGTAGGCTTATCGATATATGTCATCCATGGAAGAAAAACCATTGGAAGGGCGGTTGTTGATGTGGATGCTTCTACAAGTGTCATGTCCTTGTCTTGCTAGAAAGCTCTTAGATCTCTAGAGCTAGTTCCATCGAACACCCTAATTACTGCTTTCAACTGAAGGTCATTTTGTCCACATGGTCTTCTACCGGATTTTGAAATAAAGTTGGTAGGGAAGGCAGTGTCTGTTTAGGTAGAAGTGATTGATGCACCTTTGGATTATAACTTGCTCTTGGGGAGAAGTTGGAATTATGCCATCTCCGCTATTTCATCGGTTGTACTTCAGGTAGTAGTGTTTCCACACGAAGGGAAGTTGGTTATTGTAGACCAACTTAGTTTTACTCGAAAGGGCCGCATGGAAACTAACGATTCCACCGTGCCATTGGTTGATCAGGTTAAACTTTCTTTAGAAAGCTTAGGGGTTGGAATGTATGCATCATTGATGGGCACATTTGATTTTCTAGCTTTGATTAATTATTTAGGTTATACTAGTGTAGGGAAGTCTATTTCCACAGTTGTTGATAGAACAAATCCTTGGGTTCTTTCTTCCCACCATGAATCTGAAGTGCCCTTATTGGCAGCAAAAGTAGCTTATCAAGCTATCGTTCATACCACTGTTGATCCCATTCCGATCCCTCTCACAGTCTCAGAGGAGCTGGAAGAATCCTATCTGCCTGCTTGGGCAGAGAACTCTTTGCATTCTAGAGACTACTTAGATATGGTTTTTCCTTCTGATGAAGCCATTCTGGAAGCTATGTGCAGATGAGATAAGATCTGCAAAGATCTTCACCATCGATCCTATTTTCTTCTAGAGTTAAGTAGGATTGAGAACCAGGAGTTCCATATGAGACTGGCAGTTCATGTTGATACACCTATTAATCCCTTACCAAGGGAAGGAATATTTGCTGAGGGGAATATGGAAACATTTCCGCTACTATTCCTATCAACATCTCTGCAAACCCAAACGTTGTGGAAAATGTACACATCGGTGCAAACTGCTATCCGGAGGATATTGCGATCTATACAGCCTTGTTTAAGGAATTCCGTGACATGTTTTCTTGGTCATATTAGGGGATTCCAGGCATAGATCCATCAATAGTCGAGCATGAATTCCAAACATACCCTCATGCCAGACCCATTCGACAAAAACTAAGACCTTTCAATTTGTGTAAATCGGCAGTTGTTAAGGCTGAAGTTGAAAAACTGCTGAAATCCAGTTTCATTTACCCGATAGCTTTGACAGAGTGGGTATCCAATCCCGTTCCTATCGACAAAAAGCAAGGGACAATACGCGTGTGTACTGAATTTCGCGATCTAAAAAAAGCCTGTCCTAAGGATAACTACCCCACACAATTCATAGATCAAATCATTGATGCATGTGCGAGGACTGAAGTCTTTTCATTTATGGATGGTTTCTCCAGGTATAATCAAATTCAAATTAAACTAGAAGACCAACATAAAATATCTTTCATTTGTCCTTGGGGTACATTTGCATACAAGAAAATTCCCTTTGGATTGAAAAATGGAGGGGCTACCTTTCAGTGGGCAATGAATTTTTCCTTTCATGACATTAAATCTATTGTCGAACCTTACCTTGATGATCTGCCAGCACATTCTCGTAAGAGGATCGATCACCCAGATCACTTGCGCTTGATCTTTGAATTATGTAGATACTACAAAATTCGCCTGAATCCCCACAAGTGTGTTTTCTATGTCGAGTGAGGGAGACTGCTTGGATTCATTGTTTCAAACAAAGTTATTCAGGTGGAGCCTTTGAAAGTTGAGGCCATAGTAAATTTGCCTCCTCCTCGTTCTATCAGGCAGCTTCAAAGCCTGCAAGGGAAGTCCAACTTCCTTTGACGTTTTATCGTAAATTATGCCAATATCACTAAAGGTTTCATGCACCTGTTGAAATAGGACACCCCATTTGTATGGGATGAAATCACACAACTTGCATTCGAGGCATTAAAGAAATATTTGTTTTCGGCACCATTACTGTGCCCGCTAGATTACTCTCATGATTTTATATTGTATCTGGCCGCATCCGAGTCAACCATAGGGGTAGTACTAGTCCAGGTGGACGATAAGCTCCAAGAGCATGTCGTCTACTATCTTAGTTGTGCTTTAGCTATCCCTGAACTTAGGTATTCCCATGTCAAGAAGTTGGCATTAGCAGCTGTGTATGTTGTTCAGAGGTTGAGTCACTACATCATATTGAGGATCACGATGGTAGTGGCGGATGTTAATCATTTCCAATATGTTTTGTCCCAACGGATAGTTGGAGGCAAATTCAACAAATGGATAGTCATTCTCCAAGAGTTTGACTTAGATTTCCAATCCACCAAATCCAAAAAATCCTTAGTTTCTGCTAAGCTCATTGCAGAATTTCCGGTTGAGGAAGATGTTTCCATTGAAGAAGACTCATTCCCAGATGAGCATATATTTTTGATTTCCACCTCTAACCCTTGGTATAGAGATATACTCATCTATCTCCAAACTCTGAAGTACCATGTAGCCTTCTCGCGGGAAAAACGATGCAAACTACGCGTACATGTAAAAAACTACCTCATTATTGGAGATAATTTATATCGTATGGGGGTAGATTCCCTTTTGCGTCGATGTCTTACCCATGAAGAAGTAGAGACTGTCCTAAATGATGCCCATAGTGGAGCATGTGGGGGTCATTTATCTGGGTTAGAAATGGCCCAGAAGATCTCACGTGCCGGTTATTTCTAGCCCACAATCTTTAAATATTGTGTGGAATCCGTGAAGCACTGTCATCCTTGTCAGCTTTACACTAGAAAGATGCGGTCACATCCTGCTCTGTTATTTCTCATCATCTCAGTGGGCCCCTTCACAAAATGGGGGATAGATTACATGACGTGCAACCCAGTCTCAGCTGGGGGGCACAAACATATCATTGTCGCTGTATATTATCTCACGAAGTGGGCAGAGGAAATTCCCACCTATAAATCCGATGGGTAAATTGCAGCGTTTTTCGTTTTCAATCAAATTATCGCACGGTTCGGTATTCCTAAAGAGATTTTCACTGACCATGGCAGTGACTTCCAAAATAGTATGATGACTGAATTGACCACTATGCTAGGGTTTAGATAAGAACATTCATCTTCTTTCTACCCCCAAGCAAATGGTCAAGTCGAGGCTGTAAATAAAACCTTGAAGACTATTCTCAAGCACACTATTAATGTAGCTCGTTCCAATTGGCACATCATTCTGTATCCTACACTTTGGGCTTATCGTACCAATGTGAAAACTGCTACAGGGTTCTCTCCTTTCCAACTCGTTTACAGGGTGGAAGCTGTAACCCCAGTTGAATGTGAAATCCCATCCTTAAATATTTCTATTCATGTGTTACCTGATACAACTGAGCTTGAAGAACATTTGTTACATTTAGAACATCTAGATGAGAAACGTAGAGATGCGCTGATAGCAAATGAGGCTCATAAAAATAGGGTCAAAAATTAATACAATAAATCGGTCAAACCTCAGATTTTTTCTGAAAGGGGGCTTGTCTTGCTCTGGGATCAAGACAAAGAACCCCTAGGGGTAGGGAAATTCAAGTCTATGTGGTTAGGACCTTATGTCGTGTCAAACATTTTGAAGAAAGGTGCATATAATTTAACTGATTTCAAGGGGAATAAGCTGCCCGAGCCTAGAAATGGGCTCTACTTGAAAAAGTACTATGCTTAGGCTTAACGCTTTTTCCTGTATTTTTATTGTATGTAATTTTATGTACAATAGTTCGTTAGTTTGTGTTCTTATACCATCTGTTGGTTGTTACATATGTCTTCCGAGTGATTCGTAGGTTTTGTAGATGGCGCTAGGCGCCACACTTGTAACCTGGCTTCAGCCGCACGGGTTATTTACTCACCCTCAGGACAACTAGTTACCTCTGGAGGCGCTTGCCTAGGTCCTGCTACCAATAATGTGGCCAAATACAGGGCTTTCATTGAGCTTTTATGGGATGCTTTGTCACGTGGCATCACCTAGCTGGAAGTCAGACTTGACTCTCAACTGTTGGTTTCCCAGCTCAATCGAGCTTATCAGGGGCATAACCCATTTTTACTATGTCATTTTATGAAAGTTAGGTTATTGGAAATAAATTTTGAGTTTATTACATTCAATCATATTCCAAGAAATCAAAATTCATTAACTGATGCATATGATAATTATATCTTGGATGGCACTTAACACATTTTTCATAAAAATATACAATAGATACATTAAAAAACACATGTAAATAAAACTAGCAATATACATACATATATATATATGTGAATATCTGTCCATATAGACAAGTCGAGTTTCTAATCCTCAAATCCAGTCATAACTGTATAATATACAAAAAATATATAAAAAATGGATCGAAGTCCATGAAATGCTCCTAGGTCTAAGATTGACCACCCTGGTCATCTTGTCCACCCTGGTCCCCTTGATCATCCTGATCACCCTGCTCGCAGGCTTCTTCAACTTCCTCAGCTGCAACAGCCTCAATGACATCGATGTACACAAGCACTGCTTTAGCTATTTGCCTCATAACGCATATCCAGACTGGTGGTATACCAACCACTAGCTCCTACATAATGACAGGGATATGGTCAATACACAAAGTAGGTACTCTTTGGATAAGCCTGGCCATCTTCCCCTCAAGAACCCTAATCAAAACATAATCTTCTCCTACCACAGGACGCACATACATACGTGGATGCCCAGTAGGGCGGACTGGTCTAATATCTGCATGTTAACATTTTATAGGATTAAAAACTCTTATACATATGTATATATATTTATGACTAAAATTCATAAAAAATTTAAAACTTGAAAACAAAAATACCTGACGCTCCCCATGCTCCTCCAGGAGGGAGGACAAGGCTGGTGTCACCTCGGAAATCTATCCCAACATATGGAAACTACTCCAGTGCTGGTAGCTATCGCTCCCACCATAAGTAGAAGTCATCGTCGTATACACTTTGAACCAGTCCACTGCCTCCCTGGTGGAGGAAGAATTCCCCCCACCTGCTCAGTCTAGGATGACGGGGAGAATGAACTGGTAGTGGTACTGTAGGACTCAAACCAGGCACCCTCTCAAAGAAAAAGGCCACCAATATGCTAGAATAACTGAAGTTTTTCCATCGACCTCTTTTACAGCCAGAGATTTTTTTCCTCATTATTGGGATTACTCCCAAACACCAGTCATATAGGGCTCCTTGTAGACATTCCACTGCAAGTCTCATTTATTTTTTAGTTGCAAGGTGAAGTGATGATGACCCTACAACCCTCACTATAGTGCTTTCCAACACCTATAATGGCAAGCTACAAATATGAACAATAGGGATGCAACTACCCCTCTTTTGAGTACCGGTCACATAGTACTTATAAATGTAGTTCTACACACTTAGAAGGTCACCACCTCTATCGGTACCTTCCAAGTTAACCAGAGCTCCTCGTTGTGACAAACCAGAGATAAAGTAGATGTCTTCCAAGGTAATCTCTAGAAACTCACCTTGTAGGTCAAACATACCAAGATCATGATCCCAGTAGTTTATCATAAACTCTAGTAGGAGGACATTGGATCGCATAGGTGAGGTACAAAAGAATTTGAGCAACCCACTTTGCTGTAAAGCATTTACCGTGGGGGCACTTCGAAGAGAATCTTGGTCCATGTCTTCATACTCCCTCTCCCTCCACTCCAACACCACGTTTCAATCTAGTAACAAGCCAATAATCAAAATTAAGTTCATATAAAAAACTTTTATGTTGGCCCTACATAGCCTGGAAGTAGATTTACCTGGCACTTGCGGTTTTGAGAATTTCCCACCGAGTTGTCCACAACGAGCAATTGAAGACAGAGGTAAAATTTGTCTATATTGGGTAAAAATGTCAAATGGTGAGTTTTGATTTCTATTTTGAACTATTTATAGAAATATTATTTCAAAAGTGGGTTTTAACCTATAGTTCTTATTTTTTATAAAAATCAAACTAATACTGTGTCTTTTTTCTTCAATGTAACAGGTCTAAGGTCGCGCATATAGGATAGGATTTCGGTCATTCATATGCTTTTTTGCATTTATACCTAATCTTTCTTAACCCTATAATTACTACTTTTACCATGGACTATGGTATTTTAACCATTAGTAACTTGTCTATGCCATTGTTCTTCCATGGATAGGGATTTCCTCAGATGAGTACCCTAGATTAGATCACATTTATTGTCTTTTGGTACTCATGCTGCATTTGTCATAGGTTCAGGGGAGTCTTCTTAGCTACTTTTCACACCAAATTGAGCCTCATTTTGGTCTCTTTTTACAAGCTATCCTTTTAAAGACTCCCCGCCCTTATGGAGTATCTTTAGGCCCAAGTCTAACTCCTCAAAATAGACTTGACTGCCGAGTAAACTTGTCCATTTAGGATCATTAAGAATATGTGAATGGCATCCACATTGTTGGTAGGTTATCTCTTTCTCAGACCATGTGGAATAATACGAGAAAGGATCACTCTCTTTTCTACGGAATTGAGAAGAGTATTCTCAGGCATAGGTTTATCACTTTTCCAGACCTGAGGGACCAAAATTACAGAAAAGGAACACCTGGTATGAGCTTAGTTTTCTCTTTTTCGTGCTCTGGACCTAAACATGAAAAAGGTTATGAGTGTACTTTATGTCTTTGGCATGCTCGTTAAACAACAATAATAAAACATCGAGTTTATTGTTGTAAGCCCCATTCTTCATACTCAAATGGATCTTTCCAAGTGATCTTGCTTTCCTTCACACTCATAAAGCTCAAGCTATATGTTGATATTAAAGGAGCATTGGGTAGGTGGTAATTTAACCATTTTTGGCCCTCCCTGACTAAGTACGAAAAAGGTTCACCTTTTCTTCTACAGAAGTTAAGAGAGTTCTTTTGTGGTATGTTTTATACTTTTTTGGCCTCAGGAGACTAAATTGTACGAAAAAGGACCCCCTGGAGTCTTCTTCAAAGTTTTCAGACTCTCTAAACATGAAAACACCAAGTGATCATGTACTAGTTCGGGCTCATAAAATCCACGAATCAGTAACATTATCAAGCATTGTTCCCTCTTCTCTTCAAGCTTGTCAAAAATGAAGAGAGACTTGAGTTGACTTTCCTGGACTCGTTCAAATTTAATAGGAAAGATAAGGAAGAAGTTTTATTTTGATTCTTAGTCAGTGGCAGCATGTCATCCTTGAACATAGCACTCTCTATACTTTCCGATACTCATGTCTTAGTGTTCACTTTCAATTCAACTATCACTTCGATTTTCTTACTCCTCAACTTGTCCATTATACCTAGGGAATTTGATCATGTCTCCTACATGACAGATAAGTCTAGTTGTATTATCTGCAAAGTTAAAAGATTCCTTGCGTCATCTCTATGGCGTGCTCATTGTTCAATGATTTATCCCTGCATCTGATTTTTATCCTAATCCCATCATTGTCCTATCTGATATTACTTGTGTCTCCCTTCTTTTATCCAGTTCCTAGTCCCTTATTTTATCCAGTTCCGTTGGAGGATCTATTTCCATCCTCATCACAGTATGGTTTCTCATCATCACTTCCTGACGACGAAGACCTAGAGTTTTTTATGATAGTACCTTAGGATTCACTTTCATTATTGGTGAATTCCTTTGCTTCAGTTGTCAATTATCACCTATTGGTTGACAATCTGTTGAATCCTATCCATGTTCGACTTCGACACATCTATTCACATGGCCTGGATTGTACTGGTTCTTTTGGATCTTTGACGAAGACCTTAGGTTCATAACCTAAGTTGCGCAAGATTATGTTGTGTTCACTTACATAGTTTCCAGATCTTTGAAGACTCATCATTATTGTATATTGTGGCTTTGATCTACCTTTTTAATATACGTGGTATTGAACCCGTATCATATGATGTACTCAAATATTGTAAAGGATCTAGTGTTCCAATATATTGAACATGGCATCCTCAGATATGATTTTGTAAATGACATTACTATGTATTTGTTTCAGGTACTTCCTCTTCTCAATTGGACCTCTGAGTTCTCCAAGATAATGATTATAATGTATTTCGGCCATCGCTTCCCTCTGACCTCACACATTAGGGGGCATCTGTTATCAACCCAATGGCACTTCTCCATCCGAGTGCCGACATTCTTTATGTTGGTAAACAAAATAACAATTTAGGATTGAAGTTTGCTAAAAAAATTATAGATGGGCATGACTTGGGATGCATTTACCCTTAAACCATCTTGCTATATATTTTTCTAAGTGTTGAGTTGCATACGCGACTATTTGCATTGCAATTCGTGTACCGTACGCGAGTATTTTCATTGCAACCCGCGTACACTGGCATACGCAGGTTTCCTTCGAGCAACTCGTGTGTCATACGTGGGTTGCCTATATCAATAGTCGCCTACACCTTAGTTTGACTTTAAAAAATATAAAATGCGATTAGATGAGATTAGTTGGGCCCTAATCCATAACTATCCCAACTGTTTCAACCACCCCAACCTTTGAAACCACTCTATTTCCCAAAGTATAAATAGAGGCCTTGGGGTGGGGACTAATCAATCGATTTTGGAGAGCAAAGTTATGCTGGTGGTATATCTTCAGAAATATTGGAGCAGCAGAACTCAGAGTCCTTTGGTTGCAGAGGAGTCCTTGTCTCAGAAGCTGGGTTGTACTCTTATCTCATTCACTGATTGTTGATAAAGAGAATTCTTATTCCAATCTTGTGTTGAGTCTATTTCATGTATTTTGGTCAAATATTTGACTATATGTTTGATATATTGTTCATTTAACCTTTGATATATATATATATATATATATATATATATATATATATATGCATGAGATATTACTTGAAGGACTTGCTCTTTGCAGGTGAAAGAGGTGCATCCTTGGAAGCTTTGGAGAGAAGAGGAGTAGGAGAAGATCAAGCTCTGATCAACCATCAGTAATCAGGTTGTTAGATTTTTAACATTAAGCTAGAATTATATTAGGATCTTTAACTGAGAAAATAACAAGCACAGTAATCAAACACAAGAGACAATGAACACATTGTTTTTCCTTGGGGAAACCATAAATGGAGAAAACCCCGCAAATTTCTCAGAGATAGAATCAGAACCAAAAGTAAAACCCCAAAACAGTAAGATGATATCCCGATAGTAGTAGCCTCTTTCTTTCTATCCCCAACAGCTTCTTCCTCCTCATTTATGCGCTACAAATGAGTGTGAGTGAGTGTGTGATAAATAGAGAGACTCACTCTCTATTTATACTAATTCCCAACTTAACAATAACTCACTAGGGCTGAATTCACTAGGAGAGTCTAATAACCCTAGTGGCACGAAACTGCAAGGACTTTAACCCTTGGTCAATAGGAGGGTTACCCACAATGACTTGACATGACTTGTTTACATTATAGAACCTCCCGATAGGAACATCTGGGCATGACATGACTCAAATACATTACAAACACATCCCGAAATAAAAATCAGGGTACAATACATAAGATATACAGATGAATACATTTCGAAGTTACAAATACATTAATACTCCCTCTTAACTAGGAAGGTATTCTCTCGACACAATTTATCAGCACAAGTCTTCTTCTCTGTATCATCTGGATCATCATCGAGTCCTTGTCATCTTCAATTCATCTTCATCTTCAAGTCATCTTCATCTTCAAGTTATCTTCATCTTCAAGTCATCTTCATATTCGGATTTGGATCATCACTGGAACATCATCACTGGATCTGGATCATCACTAGAACATCATCACTGGATCTGGATCATTACTGGAACATCATCACTGGATCTGGATCATTACTGGAACATCATCACTGGATCTGGATCATCATCATGGGTGCTATCTCATGGTTCTTCTCATCACAGGAAGTTCTATAGAGCCAGCCCTTTTTCATGCTGGTTGTAGGCCTATCCTCCATGTAGGTCTTCTTCAGCGCTTATATCTGACCCTAAGTCAGAATGGCCCGCCCAACACTTACATCTAACCATGAGAGGAACACATCCAACGCCATGTCAGAAAGGCATGCCCAGCACTCACATCTGACCATGCAGGAACACATCCCACAACCCTGTCAGAAAGGCCCAGCACTTACATTCACCAGCATGATAGGACACACCTACTATGATCTGTGAAAAGGAACAACACTCACATCCACCAGCATGATAGGACACACCTACTATCATCTATGGAAAGGCTCAACACTTACATCCACCAGCATGGTAGGACACACCTACTACCATCTGTGGAAAGGCACAACACTTACAATCACCAGCATGGTAGGACACACCTTCTACCATATGTGAAAATGAACATCACTCACATCCACCAGCATGATAGGACACACCTACTATCATATGTGGAAAGGCTCTGCACTTACATCTGATCATGTGGGAACCAATCCCACAGTCACATCAGAATGGCTCCCAGCCCTAGGCTGAGGATTCCTGGTAACTGACCAGGTGCCTCCATTCTCCCAGAGAATGGAATCAGCCCTTATATCTGATCAAGAGGGAACACATCCCTCAATCACATCAGAATGGCCATGTACTAATATCTGATCAGGTGAGAACACATCCCACAGTCATATCAGAATGGCCCTCAGTCCCAGACTGAGCTTTCCTGGTAACTGACCAGGTGCCTCCATTATCCTAAAGAATGGCATCAACCCTTATTTCTGATCAAGTGGGAACACATCCCTCAATAAAATCAGAATGGCCATGTGCTCATATCTGATCATGTGAGAACACATCTCATAGTCATATCAGAATGGCCCTCAGTCCCAGACTGAGCTTTCCTGGTAACTGACTAGGTGCCTCCATTCCAAGAATGGCATTTATCACTTATATCTGATCATGTAGGAATCAAACCTACAGTCACATCAGAATGGCTCAGCACTCACATCTGACATGGAAGGAACCAATCCTCTCACCATGACAGAATGGTTCAGCCCTTACATTTGACCATGGAAGGAACCAATCCTCTCACCATGCCATAATGGCTCACGGACTCATCACTTCCGTTTGGAGGGAACCTCGATCTAGAGAACACCAAGCTTCTCCCTGAAGTATTCAAACTTCACTCTGGCCTATGGCTTTGTCAACACATCAGCTATCTATTCATTTGTTGCAACATACTGGAGCTTCACTGCTCCTCTCTGCACCATATCCCTGATATAGTGATATTTGATCTCGATATGCTTCGACTTGTCATGGAACATCGGGTTCTCTGACAACTTCACACAACTATGGTTGTTGCAATATATACAAGTAGCATCTAACTGGAGATCAAATAAATCAGACAGTAGCTTCCTTAGCCATACTGCCTCACAACTAGCTGAACAAGCTGCGACATACTCTGCTTCAGCTGTACTTAGTGCCACACAGGACTGCTTCCTGCTAAACCAAGAGATCACACCTAATCCCATATTGAAGCAACACCCTGAAGTGTTCTTCCTATCGATGGAATTTCCTACCCAATCTGAATCAACATCACTTTTCAGGTTAATCTTCTGACTCGCCTCATACTTGAGTCCATAATCAACTGTACCCCTCAGGTACCTCAGAATATGCTTTGCAACCAAGTGAACATGTCTTGAATCTATCAGGAACTGGCTCAATGTGTTCACAACAAAGAAAATATCTGGTCTCGTGTGCGTCGGGTACATCAAGGACCCAAACATCTGACGATACATCATAGCATCAACCACTTCTGATGAAGCATCACTCAATAGCTTCAGGTTTGATGCCATAGGTGTGGTCATGGACTTGCATTCCATCATCTCGAATCTCTTCAGGATCTCTACTGTATATTTCATTTGTCCCAAGGAAATTCCATCTGCATTCTGCCACACCTCCATTCCTAAAAAATAATGCATCATACCCAAGTCCTTCATTTTGAACTCGGCAGCAAGATTCCTCTTCGTATCAGAAATCAACCCATCCATACGTGTTACAAACAGATCATCTACATAATGTCGGAGCATCACTGGGTTGCCATCTTCAACCTTGTAGTAAAGGTTGGAATCTTCTTTACTCTTGGTAAATCCCAAACTAGATAGAAAGCTGTCAATTCTGTCGTACCATGTCCTGGGTTCCTGTTTCAAACCGTACATGGCTTTCTTCAATCTACACACATGAGTCTCCCTATCATGTGTCTCAAAACCGAGTGGCTGCTCCACATACACTTCCTCTTCCACTACACCATTCAAGAAGGCAGTCTTGAAATCCATCTGGTGTATCTTCCATTTCATCACTGCAGCCAAAGCAAGTACTAATCTGATGGAAGTGTATTTGGCTACAAGTGCAAAAGTTTCTTCATAATCTATTCCTTCTTTCCGGGAGAATCCACGAGCAACAAATCTTGCTTTATATTTTTCTATGCTGCCGTCTGCAACATGCTTGATCTTGTAGATCCATTTGGAAGTTACAACTTACTTCCCTTCTGGTATTGGTACAACATCCCAAACATCATTCTTCATGATCAATTGATACTCTTTGATCATAGCTTCCTTCCATTCTTTCCTTTTTGTTGCTTCTTCATAGTTGGAAGGTTCTTTATCCATGAAATCACATAATAATGCTACATACCCGGAGCAGGACTTGGTCCTCTTTCTTTCTCTGTGATTCTCTTCTGGAGCCCCATATCTTTCTGCACCTTGGATAACTTCTCGTACCCAAGTAGGTTTCCTCTTATGAGGATTCTTCTCCTGAGGTGGATCTACATGTTCCTGAGGTTCTTAAAATTCTTGAACTTCTTCTTGAATTTCTTCATTCATGGTTGTGTCATGAATTCTGGGTGCTTCTATTTCTTCGAGTTCTTCAGCAGGCTTCTTTCTGGATTTGTTGTAGGCCGAGTCTTCGTCAAATGTCACATCCCTACTGATGTCGATCTTCTTGAATTCTGGGAAGTATATTCTGTAAGCTTTCGAGCTTTCAAAGTATCCTACAAATATACCCTTCTTTCTTGAAGGATCTAATTTTGTCATCTTTTCTTTTGGAATGTGTATGTACACTGGTTAACCGAATATTTTGAGATGGTTGACTTCTGGTTTCTTGCCGGAAAATACTTTTTCAAGTGTCTTGTTCTCGAGTACTCTGTGTGGAGTACAGTTCTGTACATACACCATTGTTCTGGCAGCTTCTTCCCATAGATGCATGGAAAGATCTTGATCATGAAGCATTTCTCTTGTAGCCTCCATGATAGTTCTATTCTTCCTTTCTGCAACCCCATTCTGTTGTGGATTATATGAAGTGGATAACTCCCTCTTAATCCCTGAGTCTTTGCATAACTCTTTGAATTCATTTGATGTGAATTCTCCGCCATTACCTGATAGAAATGTCTTGATATTCTTTTCAGTGTGGCTCTCAATCAAGGCTTTGAATTCCTTGAATTTGCTGAAAACTTCATCTTTGTTCTTCATGAAGTATATCCATGTCTTCCTAGAAAAATCATCAATAAAAGAAACATAGTATACATACCCGCTTAATGAACTTGATGACATTGGACCGCATACATCGGAGTGGATGATTTCCAAGATTCCTTTTTCCTTGCTCTCGCTATTTGGAAATGTCGTCTTTGTGTTCTTTCCTTTCGCACATACTTTGTAGACTCCATCGTGTTTTGCTTGAATTTCTGGAATAACTTCAATAGATTTGCTTGCAAGTGGTAGTGCTCTATAATGCACATGTGCAAACCTTCTATGCCAAAGTTCATTTGGCTCTGCTGTGTCATGGACCAAGGCTTGTTCTAGATGACCCTTCAATTTGTATAGATATCCCTCTTGTTCCCCAATCACTATTGCATCATTAATAGTCTTTCCCTTTGGCCGCATGATAACTTGGCCATAGTATAAATGAAACCCTCATGCCTTTTGAATCTAATGTAGATATGGAGAGGAGGTTCTTCTTTAGTCCTGGTACAAACAATACATCCTTCATTGTCATAGACTTTCCAGAGTCTAGCTTATAGGAGGATTCCCCACTACCTTTTATTGGATACTGGTAGTCATCTCCAAGTTTCACCTTGTGTGGCGATTCATGTTCTGATAGTTTCACAAAGGATTCTTTGAATCTTGTCATATGTTTGGAATCCCCACTGTCTATAAGCCAATCATTGCTTCCATGTGTATTGTTTCCCATGAGAGCGGAAATCAAAACATATTCTTCATCACTTGAGGAAACATCACTTTCATGTCTGATTCTCTTTATGGAAGGTTCATCATCCTCTGCAGCATGAGCATGATGTCTTCTCTTGTTTCCCTTCTTCTTGTGAGAGACATTTTTGTTTCTAGGACATTCTCTAGCATAGTGTCCTTTCTCGTCACATGTATAACATCTGATTCTAGTGCTTACCTTTGGGGTGATGAGAACTTCTTCTAGTTTTCTTAGAGTGTACCGTGAGAGCTTGATATTCACTTCCCATATTTTCTTCTCGAACTGCTATTCGAGCTTCTTCTTGAGAGAATTCTTCCCATAGTTTGCTGAACTTGAATAACTTCTTTCTGGCACAAATTCCTTGAATAAAGGAGTCCCATGATCTAGGGAGACCATTCAATGTGGTCATTACAATCTCTGCATTCTCCACTTCTTCATCTACTGCTTCTAGATGTTCCTTGATCTAAGATACCCTTGTAAAGTAAGACTGGATGGTCTCTACATTCTGGATCTTTACATTCTTCAGTTGGTTTCTCAAAGTCATCTTCCATTTTATGTTCTTCCCTTCAAACAGTTTGGTTAGGGCATCAAACATAGGTTTAGGTGTCTTTAGGGAAGACACCTGTGGTATGAGGTGATCCTTGATTGAATCAGAAATAATCCTCTTAGCCATGACCAACTTCTTCTTGTGTAAGGCCTTATCCTCATCTCCCTCTGGATCTAGAACCTCCTCATTGACATAGGAGTCCAACTCATTTTCTTCCAAGACCACGGAGATCCTATACTTCCAGGCTCGGAAGTTATCAGCTCCCTCAATCTTTTCATCAAGTTTGGTATGATGAGACATCTTAACTAAGAACCTCAAATGGAAATAAAAAAGATTTAGATCTTACCAGGTGAAGATGTCGGATCTGGATTTGGAGCTGAATTTCTATAGTGCTAGTCCAGGAGCAGATTAGGGTTTGACTTTCCCGGAGTTCTGTCCAACCAAAAATGGAAATACAAAAGATTTAGATATTACCAGGTCAAGATGTCGGATCTGGATTTGGAGCTGAATTTCTATAGTGCTAGTTCAGAAGCAAATTAGGGTTTGACTTTCTCGGAGTTCTGTCCAACCAAATGCTTTCATCTTGATCTCTAAACTTCAATTTTGAGGAGGAGATCAATCCAGGCCTGGGCTCACTAAAAAATTCCACTTCTGTGGAAAGCCCTAATTTTCGGTAGTAGTGTCGGGTCAAAAACTGAAAATGCTCAGAATCAGATTCTGCTTCGATAGAAAGATGCGCCCTAGGGAGAAGTGTCATCCCAACCTTCTTTTGCTGAAAATTTCTGGAGAGAGATCCAAAAAGTAGGAATCCCTAGTTCCCGCAGCTGCACAGTGTCTTCTTCTTAGGTTAGCTCTAACACCATGTTAGATTTTTAACATTAAGCTAGCATTATATTAGGATCTTTAACTGAGAGAATAACAAGCACAAAAATCAAACACAAGAGACAATGAACACAGTGCTTTTCCTCGAGGAAATTTTAAATGGAGAAAACCCCGCAACTTCCTCAGAGATAGAATCGACACCAAAATTAAAACCCCAAAACAATAAGATGATCTCCTGACAGCAGTAGCCTCTTTCTTTCTAGCCCCAACAGCTTCTTCTTCCTCGGCTATGCACTACAACTGAGTGTGAGTGAGTGTGTGATAAATAGAGAGACTCACTCTCTATTTATACTAATTTCGGACTTGACAATAACTCACTAGGGCCGACTTCACTAGGAGAGTCTAATAACCCTAGTGCCCTAGAACTGTGAGGACTTTAACCCTTGATCAATAGGAGGGTTACCCACAATGACTTGACATGAGTTGTTTACATTATAGAACCTCCTGATAGGAACATCGAGGCATGACCTGACTCAAATACATTATAGACACATCCCAGAATAAAAATCAGGGTACAATACATAAGATATACAAATGAATACATTCCGAAGTTACAAATACATTAACACGGGTAAGTCAATACTTTCTTCCTATTCCCTTTCCATTCTCTGGTAAAGCTGATTGTCTCCAAGTTAGTAGTAAGTTGGTAACCCCAGACCCTAGGTTACAAGGGTGCTTTATCCTGAACAACAATCATGTATGTTGCGGTCCACTCTAAGACATAGGAAGATCTTCTCTGTAACAAGATCCTTCGCTCGTGAAGAACTAGGTGCAATAATGATCCTTTGGGGATCCCTGTTTTTGATGGATTCATGTGTTTGGTTAGTGTTTGTCGGGTTTAGTTGCAAAGGAATGCAAGACTCAAGTTTAGATGGAATAGGTGGTTTGTTTTGAAAAAGTTTTATATTTATATTTAAAAGTATGGGCTTCGGTTCATATTGTTTTTTAATTGGGAAAATAGTTGGAAATATGTATGCCCTATTTTCTCCTTTAGGGGAGGGGCCCTAAGAATTATTTGAGTTATATCCTAAAACAGTATTACATATGATTCAAACAACTAGCATGGAAACTCGAGAACTCTCTGCTATAAATTTTTGTACTTTATGTTAATATATAGAATGCATTTGAAAAAAAACATTCCCATAAACTTTTGGAGACTAAATCATGAATGATTTTTGGGAATTTTCCTAGGGCTATATGGATCCAAGTATAACTTTTAGTTCTTAATCTTCCAACAACAATATATATGCACCATTCTACTTAAATATCTATTATGAATGTTTTTTCAAGCTCTATTGATAGATCTTTATCTCATTTTCCAACTCTACATAAATGAGTAATTAACTATATATTTCATCAAAGTCAAAATAGTGCAAAAGCATGCCTCACACATGATTTAACATAAATACAAAATAATATATACCTTTGCAGGATGCATTATTTTAAAAAAATGATTGCTTTGATTCAAAACATATAAGCACTACAATGGGGTTTAGGTCCAATAATGAGGATCATTGGTGTGTGTTATGTTGTACCTATACCAACTCACTTCAAATGTATGCTAGGGAGAGGGGTCATTTTTCTCTTATTTAGGCCCGGGATGGGGGTGTTATATGCATTTTCTGAGGGATTGTTATGGTCGGACCCGTTTATTTTGTATTTAGGAGTGCTATTGCTTAATGGCATTGTTGTATGCCCTTTGTTGGGGATTTTTAACCCTTCAGTTGGTGTTCGATGCTCCTAGGGTCAGGTCATTGGGTTACATGACCCCCTACTTGATTTCTACATAGGCGTAAAAATTTCACTCAGATGCACCTTCCTCCTCTTTTAGTCACCTCCAATCACCCCTCCTTGCCTCTTTCCAACACAATTCCTTCTCTCCTTGGGGCCTTCTTAGTGATAAAGTCACCATAGAGTCCACGCTATCATGCTTGTTTGAGGGGGAGCGTTGAGGGTTTATTAGCATTATTGGCATTAGAGGAGGCATGACACCCCCCCAACTCACTACATTTTTTAGAGTGAAGTCATTGTTCAGTTTTAGTCATTTTTATCAGTTTTGGTAACTTAAGGGCGAAATGTCCCAAGTTACCCATGTTTTATATCATTTCATGTCGGTCTGGATTTATTGTAAAAGTGAGTGTGAGAGTCTATAAATAAGCCCTCCTCAATTCATTTGTAAATCATAACACAAGGGATAAATTACATTATGTTTCCCTTTTACTCAAGATAGTTTTTTGGAAAGTGATGCGCAACTCTCGAAATACCTTCTATTTTGGCTTGTGGATGAAATTTGGATGTTTTCTAAGGTTTTTCTCATGCACGGTGGATGCTAGGAATTGTTGGAACAACACAGAGCTCAAGTAAATCTTGTTTTATCCTTGCCTAGCGAAGGTAGGTGAGTTTCTTGCTTCTTGATTATTGAATTGTGTCCATTGAGCTTCATTTTTTTATTTAGGCCCTATTGTCTACCTTCTATCATTCTTTACATTGTGGAAAACACTCCCTTGAGGAGGTTTTCGCTAGTTTGGCCTTGGATATCTAATTTTTCCCTAGATTAGGCTCTTATATGAATCCTAGAGGTTATTGTAGGAAGCCCTAGTTTAGAAGTCAAAGAGAAAATAACTCCAAGTGGGAGTCTAGTAACCTCTCCTCTCGAACTAGGGTTTGGGGTTTCATCCATTGAAAACCTTGAATTATCAAAATCCATCAAATTTGGTGCCATTTTCACGTGTAATTTTGCATTTTCATGGTAGAATTAGGGATAGAATTAGGTCCACAATTTTATATCTAAAACCCTAAAAAGAATTTTTTAAAAATTAAAATTTTTGTCGTCCCTAAAATTTCGACCCTCTCTCCTACAAAATCGACCTACCTAATTATCCTTAAAAAACCATAGGGAAAATTTTGAGGATTCCCTAAAATCCTAAAAAAGCAAAAATTATAAAAGAAAACCCTAAAAAAATTTAAAAAGCTAAAAACAATCCTTTCCTACCTTTTCCCTTCTCCCTGGTCCTCATGGCCTGCTGGATTCTCCTCCTTTGAGACCTCATCCTAGTACCTAAACCCTATTTTACTTCCTTCCTACCATATACCTCCCATAAAAACCCTCGACCTCCTTCAAAAGGGGCTCAACCTTACTCTCCCAAGACTTCCCTAGGATCGACCTTGTTTGGGGAGCATTGCTTTCATTTTTGGTAACCCTTAGAAGGATGTAACAACCCTCTTTACCATTGCACCAAGGTCTACAAATTGTAGTAGACTGTCTGCTTCCCTTGGCATCCCCAAATACTTGAAGAAAAAACAACACAAAATACCAATAACAGTTAGTAAAGGATGTATTGATCACTACTTAATCAAAGGACTGACTTTTTTTACATTGTTTACATGCTATAAATAAAATATACTAGACCTTGATTGGTTACTTGTAATAATACACATGATTTAATTTAGTGAAATACTTAGTTCATTCTATTAACAAATGTTTACAGAACAATAGATTGCTTAACTATATACTGCTAACTACCATTGTTTAACTCAACTGCATATCTTTTACCATTGTTACATGAGTATAAGTACTTTGTGCACAAGTTTCATTGGTTACTTGTCTACAATAAATGCTAAGGGAGGAATGTTTTTCTAATGAGATTGATATACTTGTTGACATTAGTCACATTATTATTTACATAGTATGTCGTATTCATTCTTAAGTTGATTTATTAAAGGCACTGGTCACTAATATCATTGTGTAGAATATATAGTTGGTTTGGCCAAGTGTATTGTAGATTAACTAAAGGGATCTCCCCTTGGAGGTTATGCCACTCCAAAGTAGTGGAAGTGTGGCTAAGATGACATTGGGTCACACTCTCCTTGCATTGTCTATTGGTCACTAACTCTATTAGTTTTTCCGGTAAGAGTGTGTAAGGCTAAGCCTTATTTTTTAAAGACATATACCAATGGTTAAAGGTAACTACAAAACCTTGGTCATCAACCCTTTTAATAAAACATAAATGCATTTTTCCTAAACATATAAACACTACAAATAATTTTCTAGTCTAATTGTGAAGAAGGTATTTACTAATTTCCTTTGCAGAACAGAAAATCTTTTGTACATGAATAGAAAGTTGAGTCTCCGCTTTTAAAACAAAATTCCCTCAACCCTGATGCGATAAATATTCTATTATTATAATTCTCGACAAACTTCAAATTGTCAAGATGGATGTAAACCTTCGTGCAAACGAAATTCCAACATTACTTTCTTTTTCACGGGAAACGTAATTCATAACCAATTATCTTCACCATGATTCTTGATTCACTCTTTTAGTCATTTTCAATGGAATTGTGTAGATGAATTCCAAAAATGCAAACAATTTGTTCTTTAAAACCTATCAGAGTTTGGATCATTGCACTTGAAATGCATACAAGGTGTCAACTGCATTTTTAGTGAAACCTAAACGCATGAGGTAATAAGCTTCAACTTTGTCTAGACATTAAAAATATATATATTTTTTAATTAAAGGCCACCCATTGCACAAAAACCAACACGAGGTTCCCAATGCTTCCTATTTCCATCCCTAAAGTTAAGCATAGATAAAGCAGTGGAAAAAAAAATGAGATCAATGAGGAGACAAATCCTCTTCTGCTTTAAGGAACCCGTAGGCTCAGATTAGATAAGGCCTCAATAAGTGGCCACATCGTCAACAAATGTTTTTTATCTATGCATTGTAAAATGATGAGATGCCAATAAGGGATAAGTGTTTAACACTACTTTGCACAAAGACCAGTAGTGGGGATAGAAATGATGTTAGCTAACTTCAATCTTGGAAATACTAGCTACCATAAGTGGATCATAAAAGTACTTTATGTACAAGTCATTGTCAATATTTTTCATGCTTTTAAAATTATTTATAAAAAAAAATCTTCTACATTTCGAAATAAAATGATTATTTGAAAATTGAAAATTGATTTAAAGTCACATCAATGTTCACCTATTGGTCCCAATTGAAAAAACACTAAAACACATTAAGACTAGACAACTTGGAACTTTGTGTTTGACATGACATTGATTTGGATTCGTCACACCTCAATACCAATATGGTTATATAGAAAACACACAAAAATATATGTGATAAAAATTTGGATGAAAAAAAGCTTGAAAACATAGAGAATTAAGTTACGCAAAAAAGGATAAAAGAGATGCACCGATATTGCCTCCTCACCCCTATTTACAAACTTTGTGTTTTTATTACAACCCTAATGGGATTCATTCACGTGACATTCTGTTTTTTACTCTCTGCTTCTAGGTTTCATATCGATGTTCTTCATAGAGCATTTGATTCATATGCATTACAAATTGTGTTTTCCAGAGAATTGAAGCTCCTGTTCGATTTATATTCCAAAATAGAGCATGTAGGGTGCTACCAATATTAGCGTAGGTGAGTGTAGGGAGCTATGATCTCCCATGAGGTGGCAATCATAGGAATGGAGTGGAAAGTTAATTGAATAGATGGCCATCAAAGCATTAGTCGTCGTTCAACAAATCTAGACTATTCTAACTTCTAAGTAACACACAATTCATATCCATAATGTGCTTAAGAGGGGTAACACCTTACGACATAAATAATGTTCATTTTAATATTTAATTTAATATGACATAAAATGTATATAACACCTTACGACATAGTTAATGTTTATTTTAATATTTAATTTTTGATAACATAAAATGTATATAATAAAGCTAACTAAGTTAAAGTTAAAGTTAGCTAATTAAATAAGAGTAAGTTAAGTCAACTAATCAAACCCTTTCTGGACTCTGGCATTTCTCAGGAACAATATGGGTTTCTAAAAAACTGCCAGATTACTGAGCCTATCGGCATTGTACATGAATCTCTTCACTCAATCAAATAAAAAAACCTATGTGCTTTCATTCTCAAACTTGATTTGATCAAAGCTTTTGACAGGGTCAACTGGACCTTTATTCGCCTCATCCTCATTCAAATTGGTGCTCCCCTTCAAACTGTCAATTGGATTTTGGGCTGCCTCACATCAACCACCTTTGCTGTTCTAATCAATGGTACTCCTTCAAATTTTTTCCCTGCTTCACGGGGATTACGTCAAGGCTATCCCCTTTCACCCCTGCTTTTTATCCTTGTAATCGAAGGTCTCAGTCTATTAATTGCAGATGCTAGAAGCAATGGCCTCATCCGAGGAATTCAGATTTCTCCTACACTTGCTCTATCTCATCTGCTTTTTGTGGATGATGTCGTCCTGATGGGCTCTGGAACTATGCAGGAATGGGTAGCTTTCGATGTCATCCTGGAAACTTTCTGCAATGCCTCAGGTATGGCTATCAGTCTGGAAAAATCTGTTTTTCTCCACAACAATATTCCAATTCCGAATCTCTTGCACCTATCCAAATCTATTCCCTATCAAAAGCTCCCCATCTCTACTGTTTTCAACTAGCTTGGCTTCTACCTCAAACCACTTGGATACAGAACTAGGGACTGGAACTGGCTGATTCAAAAGTTTGAAAAGAAAATCAGTATTTCGACCCATAAGTTGCTATCTTTGGGTGGCAGGCTGATACTAGTACAGTCTGTACTCTCCAGCATTCCAGTCTACTGGATGGGTCTTGCTCCTATTCCAGCTTCTACTCTGCAAAAGCTCAGAAGTATCACCTTTGCTTTCTTATGGGGATCCTCAGGCACCTGTCGCCATTTCCACCTTGCTAGTTGGTCTGATCTCTCCTGGCCAAAGAAATTTGAAGGGTGGGGGATAAAGAATCTTCAATGGTTTAGCATTGCCTTTCGCCTCAAAAATTTCTGGGGGGTCCTCTTTAGTGACAACCTTTGGCACCGAGTTCTTACTACCAAATATTTGAAGCAAAATATTGTGATTTCTTGGCTTCGAAGGAAAATTTTCAATACCTGTGGTGTGTGAGCATCTTGAAGGGGGTTCATTCAGGCTATTCCTTGGTTGGGTCGCCATCTTACATGGTAGGTGGGGAATGGTAGAGATATTTCGATTGGTGTAGACCCTTTGATAGGCATCCCTCACTCTTACCTCCTTCCTGAAGGTTTAAGAACTTATCTTGAAGATCTAGACATAACTTCTCTTGCTCGGGCTCACAATTCTTTACCAGATGCTCAACATTATTGGTATACTGTGGAAGAATTTCTTCTTGATGGGGAATGGAAAGAAATTTGGAATTTGTATACTAGAGATTTCGAACTAATTGGTATACGCCTTTCAGCTGTCTCTTATACTCTGCTTTGGGATTTCAACAAAAAAGATGGAACGATCTCTGCTGAAAAAGCATATGACTATATTGTGTACTCTTCCAGTCCAGTATTGGGTAGTCGTGTATATTCATCACTCTGGAATGGACTCCTCCCACGCAAAATTGGTTGTTTTACTTGGCTGGTTCTGAGAAACAGGATTCTCACTTGGGATAGTTTACAACGAAGGGGTAAGTGTGGACCAAGAATTTGTGCTTTATGTTATAAAAATGAAGAGTATGTTCTTCATCTCTTCTCACGCTGTTCGATCTGGATAAGCATTCGGGGGCTCATTAGTGATCATCTCTAGCTATATATTCCTCCTAAAGCTGATACAATTGCAGAGTTTATGGTTTATTGGGCTTTTGTATACTCCCGCAGCTCTGTCCTCTTTTATATCCCTCACCATATTATTTGGGTCATCTGGAAAGCACGTAATAAGGCCATTTTCGAGGAAAAAAGGTGACTATCATTGGGATATACCATCAGATTTTGCATGCTGTACAAATGAACTCCACTCGGCCTGTTATAAAGGACAGAAAAAGAAACAAGGCAAGACAGATAGGTCCGAGACGCATGATTTATCCATGTGGTTACTTCGATGGTGCTTCTACTTCTTCTGCAGCTGGTGTTGGGTACAGTCTGTTCCTCAATGAGAATCATCATCTGGACTTTGCGCTGGGGATCGAAAATGGATCCAATACTAAGGCAGAACTATTGGGCTTATGGGCCCTTCTGCACTCCTCCCAAATGATGGGAATCTCCCTAGTCCATATATATGGTGACTCACAAGTCATCATCAATTGGGCCAAGGGTCTCACTGCTCTCACCCCACCAGAACTCATACACTGGTGCAGGGAAGCTCAAAAGCTTATTACAAGCTTTCATGATCTCACTTTCAGCCACATCTATCGTGAACACAACGGGGTTGCAGACAGTCTTTCAAAAACAACTCTCACTCTTGATCCAGGTTTTGGCTGTTTTTCAGAATTTATAGATGACCTTTTGGTCACTTATGACTCTTTCCAGCTCTTTTGAGCCATGTTCACGAAAAGATAATTTATTTCTTTGGTTACTTGCTTTAGAATTAAAAGAGTGGCTTCTTTTGGATCGCAGATCTGATCCCATAGGTTCATGATAGATAGGGCTAAATGTTCTTGATCTTTTATATGATGAGACAGATTTCTGATGGGAAATTTCACTTAATATTGCACGCCATCCCCCTGGCAGCGACTAGATGTGATTCTCTCCCGACCAACAGTATTTTTCAGTGATGTAACCCTTTTTGGGTGGGTGTTATCAATGCCCTTTGATTCCTAATAAGAATAACAAGGACATGCTTTTTCTTCCTGAAAAAAAAAAGTCAACTAATCGGTTAAACGCAACAAGTTCAAGTTAAAGGTGACGGAAATTATTTATTGAAAACTGAAAAGCTAAAAAAACTGTTTTTAAAGAAAACGTTTTAGGTGAGGAATTGGGGAAAGCATAGGGTTATTGAAACCCTAGTGGCCTTAGAAACGAAGACAAAGAACATTTGGTTTCCTTTTATATTTTTGTGCATCCCCAAAGGAGATGACTCTATTTTTCTTTGGGAAAAGGTTGGTCACACAGGAAAGGCGTTTTTCCCAAGGTAAGTCGTCTTTAAAATTTTTATGATTTTATTAACCAAATCTTGGTTGTGAAGCATTGGTAAAACGAATCCTTCCATTTTCATTTTCCTTTGGCTTTTGATTGACCAAGTTACAGGCCATCCAACAAACTTTATTTTCTTGTTTTACCCAATCGTCGTGAAGCATGAAGCATTGCCAAAACACAACCTTTCATTTTATTTTCCTTTGGGTTTTTTATTGACCAAGTTAGAAGTAGCATGCAAACTTTATTTTATTGCTTCTAGATTTATTAGTCCTGAAGCATGAAGCGTTGCTAAAAAATTATTCCTCGTATTTTTTTAGTTAAATGGGTTCAACTGTGAGTTATCTATGCCAAGCTAAATGTTATGAACCACATTCTTCTTATTATTCATTTATCAACTATCAGTTATTTTTTATATTCTTTTTATTTTTAACTCACATTCTTCTAGTTATGTGCCATGAATTGTTGGTTATACATTTATCAACTATGAATTATATCATGGTAGATCCAAATCCTAAGCTCTATCAAGCAACTAGAGGGATCAAACTCTCTAGGTGCAAACCTCTCCAAGTATTAATACACCATTAGAACCAATCAATGTAGCTATTGATTTATGCATTAATATTAATACACCATACACTGAAACCTATACAAAGAAAAAACTCACTCTGCAAGTTAATGAAATGCTAATGAAATTTTGTTACTGAAATTCAATATATTTTCAAATATAACACTTTTCAATTTGACTATATTTGTAATTATAATTAAAAAAAATTATTTAAAACATATTTGGAAAAAATGTGATTTAAAAACTTTTTTATTATTTAATTTATTAAACCACTATAACTATTAAACCATTATAATTATTAAAACTTTAAATTTCTTAAAACATTATAATATTATACTATTCCATAAATAGCCTATCTTTTCAATTATATTTTAAAAACTTTGTTTTTTAAAAACATTTTTACTATTTGAATTATTAATTTTTTTATTGATTAAAATATTAAAATATTATATTATTCCATAAATTGACTATATTTTCAATAATATTTTAAAAACAATATATAATATATAATTGAAAAAAACTTATTGATATACATTTCTTTAAATATTTTTTTATTATTATAAATAATTAACTATTAAAAAACCATATTTTAATAGCTATATTTCATAGTCCCATAATTTAAAAACCGTTATTTAAAACCTTGCAATACTATCCTAAATGAAAACATTAAATTATTTCAAACCTAAAGATTATATACATTTTAATATTATCCTAGGATCATATTAATATAGTTCTCACTTATTGAATAAATTAAAGTATATTAGTATTCAAAACATCTACCTCATATATGGTTTCAAAACCATGTGTAAGGCCCTCTTAAACCATATACAATAAAACCATGGGTTGTTTAGGAGGCTTTGCACATGGTTTTAAAACCATTTGCAAGGCCCTCCTAAACCATGTACAAAAAACCATTGGTTGTTTAGGATGCCCTGCACATGGTTTTAAAACTATTTGCAAGGCCCTACTAAACCATGTACAATAAAACCATGGGTTGTTTAGGAGGCCTTGCACATGGTTTCAACATTTTTTGCCGATAATTAATTAATTAATTTATTATTATTTTGTTAGGTATGAACATTACAACATATCCCCACATTGGTTGTCTGGGGATATTGTTTTGGGGGATAATTAAATTTTTTTATTTTTTATTAAGCCAACATGTTGGGTATAAAATTTATTATTATTTTATTAGAGCATCATGTACAAACGTGACAACATCTCTCCTGGGCTAGAGAGCACCTCGCTTCTCTCAGTGCAATTACTCTGAATGATACAAAAGCACACTTTTAAAATGTACAATGTTAAAATGTTTTACTAATTTTTTGGATTTTAATACAAAGCTCGCTTATAAGTAATAATTAACAACATTTTCTAGCACTATCAAATAATCATTTTCTAAATAGTACACATAATTATACTCCATTTATACATAATTATACTCCATTTATTCATTAGTGTAAGCATTCAAACAACTCTCTCATTTTTACATGCTTACTAAATCAACTATTACAATGTAATGGTTTCCCAAATAAATTTCAATATTCCAAAAACTTTTGGAGTCTAAATCATAAATGATCTTGGGAGTTTTCCTAAGGCTATATGGAGCCAAATAGAACGTTTTTTCCTCCCTCCACCAACAATTATAAATATGTGCCATTCTACTTAAATACCCACTGAGAATGTTTTTAAAGCTTTATTAACAATTCCCTCTCTCATTTGCCTACTCTTCCTAAATGAGTAATTTAATTATATATTTTCCTTAAAATCCAAATAGTGCAAATGAGTTCCTTACACATGATTTACATAAAAACATAATAACATATACATTTCCATGATGCAATATTTAAAAAAAAAATGGATGCTTTGTTTCAAAACATATAAACACTACTTCCTATTTCCATCCCCAAAGACCAGCATAGACAAAGTAGTGGAAAAAGAAAATGAGATCAAAGATGACACAAATCCTCTTCTCCATAGACTCACACTAGATGAGGCCTCAATCATCTCCAATAGATGCTCTTTGTCTAGGGATTGTAAAATGAGGAGATGTCAGCAAGGGCAAGTATTTACCTGTGACTGTAGTACTCATAAGAGTCTTTACAAAATTTGTGTTTTTCTTACAGCCCCGGTGGGATTCATTCATGAGACATTCTATTTTTAACTCTAGGATTCTAGGTTTCATCGGGATGTTCTTATTATTTGGTTTGCTAAGATTTTGGTTTATTTATATGTAATGATGGAACTGGAAATCAAACTCAAGAAGGATTCTGATTCTCTCAAGGTGAGTTGGATACTTCATACCCCATGCGGTTTTATATATCAAAATCGAGAACGAGAATGAAAAATGAAGATGAGTTTTTTTTTATTTTCTACAAATGAGTTTAATGCTGTGATTTTAAGAAACTACATGAATTTGTTTTGTCAGTGCAAAATAACAAGCTATGTAAAGGAAATTCATTTTTAAGGGAGAACATTTAAACATTGTTTTGTGAAGAAGTTAAAAAAAAGTTGTAAAAATAATCACATATCATTGCTTGTTTGACCTGTAAAATTATGGACAATTTCATAATCATAGCAAACTTGGTTGTATTTATGTAGTTTTTAGAGAAATTGAGCTTCAATGGAATAGACGTTAATTCATTTGGAAAGTGCAAGATTCCACTCACTATCCGTTCTTAAGATCATGGCAAGTTTCTTTTCTCATAATGAAGATTTCCTTAGCACCATGAATTTCCTAGATTCTTTCTCATCTAACACAAGGTGAGTTACCAACCTCGTTAAAAATACAAATTTTCAAATTTAGTTATCTTTGAAGGCTTCGTTATTAATCTCATACTGTGTATTCTCAAATTACTGGAAAATAGTAATCAAGCCTCAAGAATTGAAGAGGCTAAAAGGGATGGGACCATACAAAAATAGCCTCAACTTGCTTTCATTCTAAGCATGTTTAACTTTATATATATAGCCTTAGTAGAGAATAATAAAAAATCCCATGTTACAACATCCTTTTTATCTTCAATTTTTTATATTAATGATATAAACAAATGATAATTTTCATAAAGTATTTTTATCATTATTTGTGAAATTTCAAAATATATGAATTGAAAAATAAAAATTTTATTTATTATAATTTTGTTGTTTTCACAAAGAATAACCTATACCATTATTTATGAAATTTCAATATATATAAATTTAAAAATGAAATTTATGTTACAAGTAACTTGTGTTGTTCTCTACAAACAAAGAAGAAATAACAAATAAACAAACAACAAACAAAAGGTAAGCATTTTTAGATATCAATCATTGTTATTATATTTCATTGTATATAGATAATTAAGGGTTTTGGGTACCTTGATAGAAGGTATGGAAACGTTCATGGAAACCAGACAAGAGCAGCAGTTTCTTATGGTGAATATTGTAGTGGATTTCGGGAAGATTATTGTTGTAGTTGATGGAGGTGGCCTTAGAAATGACTTTCTATCCTCATTTAACTATAAAAATCCATAGATGGATCATTGAATAAGAGTAGGCAATGGCGTCTAGGGAATTGATATAGGTGCCTAGTTTGTGAAGAGTTGGACAAAGAGGAGTCTTTTCATTAAGGAATGAAAGGTGTGATGGAAAGAGGTCATTATGATCTTTACATTGATGTTGATTCAAGTAGTTTATTTTCCAAGAGAAGGGAAATGAGAAAAGGAGGTGTTAGGACATGACTTCCTTAAATAACTTGTTGAGTTATAGGAGGTGAATTAATAGATTCGAGGAAGAGACAAAGACCTTTTCTTGGGAAACAAGAATGACAGTGCCAAAGCAATGGATGCTTGCTTGGAAGGAGCAATGAATTCCAATTCTAAGTGGGAATCTAAAGTAAACAAAGAAGTTGATCAAGAAAAAGAAATCATTCTACTTGGATGGATTAGATTGGAAAGCATATATAACTAGATGACTTGTGAAGACCATCTTTGTGTATGGGTTCTTGGGACGTGGTGGAACAAGTTGATTTGGAGGATGCTTACCCACATTTGTGTATAGAAACATAAGATGTGGTGGAGTCTTCATTGGAAGATGATTGTCATGATGACTGTGTTGGTTGGAGATGACTAAAGAACTGATACAAGCCTACCTTTCTTAGCAAGAGGTATGCAATTATTTGACTAGGTCATCCCACTTAGTAGATTTTGAAAAGGTTGTTAGTGTATTTAAGGGAAATTCCTGTGATCCCTACCTACCACCTTCTTAGCATTGATATTTTCATTCAGATGAAGTATTTCCTAATAATAATGGCAATGAATCTTAAGTGTATGAAAAAAGGTGCCAAGATCATTGAAGAATTTGGACGTGTTGGGTTGCAGAGGGTGACTTGACAATGAAGGAAGGGTTGAAGACTTTCCTATTGTTGAGAAACTTGTCAACTTTTATGTACAAGAAGTAATGGATTAGGCATGAGGTGGACTTGCAATAGTAGTAGTTGTGAAGGTCGGTAGCGAAGAAACACTTAGACATGATCCATCACACACCAAATTGTGGAGAAATGGAAGAAGGCCAAATGGATGCCTCATTCTTCAAGAAGAACATATGAAGTGTTGGGTTCAAGTAGTGCAATAAAACACTCACCCAACAAGACTTTCAATGGTGGTAAAAAGGAATGGTTGAAGAATAGGTTCGTGGATCCTTGCACTAGTTAAGTTCTCTTCTACTTCATTAAGAGTGGCAAGTTGAGGGTGACCCATTAGTTGGTTTTGAAGGATTGTAGAGCCTATAAGAGTCCATTGATCAAACTCATCCACCAACCAATGGATTAAGTAAATCAACATAGAAGCAAACAAAGAACATACAATAGATGGAAACAGGTAATTGAGGTACCCTTGTGACAATTTTGAGGAAAAGGTGGCGACCTTTCCTTACTCTAGAAAAGTTGTGTAAAGGATACTACATTAAAGAAGGAAGTGATTGTTCAAAGAATGAGGATGTGCATTTTCATGGCTTGGTTGCAATAGTTGTCTTGGTCACCCAATTTGTTCAATGCGTAATTGGTATGAATGTATAGATGCATGGTATAACTGTCTAAGTACATAAGCAATATTAACTCAAAGGTGTTCAACACTTGGGTAGTTCGACAACCTTATTAATGGAAGTTGGCTTAACATAAAACAGGGGAAAACTGTAGAATCAATTGGTTGCAATCACAACAAGGGGAAACAACTACCATAGTGGTCATACTCTTGGGAAAAGTTGATCCATTCAAAGGAAGCATTGGATAGTGAAAAAATCCTCAAGTATTCTGACATCGATAGTGTTGAGCATTGGGAAGTTTTAATTATGGATGGATGCAAGAGTCTATGCAACATACTTGGAGTAAATTAGGTTCATGTTGATGTTTCCAGGGATGAAAACACCTATTAGTGGGGGAGGAAGTTAGGTCTTAGCCTTAAGAGATTTCAAGCACCTCCATCGCACAATCACCTTGGTGGCCACTTCCTAGCATGGACAAACACAACAGGAGGGTTATGGCTAATGAGTTAGTTTTGGGTGAAGGATAAGCATTGGATTGATGCACTTGTACGATGACATTCAACTTCATGCTGAATAAATAACCCCTATTAATAGAGAACGGAAATGGAAATATGGTGTAAAATATGCAAACAAATTTATGCTTGTATGAGAAAAATTTAGTTAATTCTAAATCAATTTTAGATGGTATTTTTCTAGGAAATTTTGGAGAAGGAGTTTGATTTAGTATCTACTGGTGTTACCTTGGAGAAAGGGAATAATGATAAGTTACCCTCTACTATATCTAGAAATTTTGTGGGTAGGGATTTGGTTGTAGTCTCCTCTAAGGATGCTTCGAAACAAGGGTTTCATAAGGATCTTACTCTCGAAAAACTTTCATCTATTTTGAAATATTCTAGTGTTTCCCTAGACCCTAATTTGGTTGATATGGATCTCTGTTAAACCCTAATATTTTGAATCCTTCTATGGGTGATAAATTTTTTGTTTATCACCCAAATGTCCCAAATTTTCCTGTAAGTGATGTTGAAATATTAAAAGAAAGTGGTTGTGAACAGTCGGATGTTCATGTCTTAAAATATCTACTAGATATCTTTTCAAAAAACCCTTCTACCAATCCAAAGGTCTTCTCCCTTCAATCTATTAAGCACCAAAATGTAATTATAAGGAAGAAGAAGAAGCCACTAACACATACTTCTTTCGACTCAGATCTGTCTTGGTACAGACCCTTATCTATTAGATTGGAAGAAGTTGCTTATGAGCTAAAAAAGTTACTCTTCCTGCAAATACTCCTCAGGAAATTAGAGCGCAAAATCCCCAAGTCATCATTATTTAATAACAATCCTCTCACTGAATGTTAGAGGTTTGGGCAAGGCTGATAGGGTTAGGGATTTTTCTGAACTCATCTTAGATACTAATCTTGTTGTCATACTTCTACAAGAAACTCAGTGTCATGCTTCCATAGGAATTGAAATTATAGCAAATATTCTACCAAGATGGGAATTGTATGCTGTCAATGCTTCGGGCCTTTCGGGTGGTCTTTTATCCTGTTGGAACCCATTTTTTTTCAGCTCGAGACTTATAACATTGATTGGGGCATAATTTTGGAAGGGAAACTGGGTTTTATTTATTTAGATGTGACTCTTCTCAATTTGTATGCTCCTTACAAGAACATAGAATGTCTTTTGGATTCCCTCTCAGCTTTTGGGTTATTAAATGTAGAAAACCTTATTATAGATGGAGATCTAAATTTTGCTACATCTCATGTAGAGATTTGGGTACATAGTGCTAAGGTGGATTGTTTAGTTGAGTATTTCTTGAAGCTCATGGGAAGTTTTGACCTTGTTGACATCATTCCTCCAATTCTTGAACCAACATAGACTAATGGAAGATATTTCTAAAAGATTGGATAGATTTGTTATCAAATATTATTTGTTTCAGAGTTTTTCGGAGATATAGAACTTGGGTGGGAAAGACCAGAATTTTTTATCACTGGCCTATTTTCTTTCAATTTGAAGGAGCCCTTCCTACACAAAAATATCCCTTCAAGTTTAATAGCTCCTGGATTGAAAATGAAGACTTTTGTACTTACATTAGGGATGTCTGGAAAACATTTATCTTAGAAGATGACTGCAATCCCATGGATATTATTGTAGCCAAGCAAAAAAATTTGAAAGAAGCTGTGACAAATTGGTTAAAGTTAAAAACATTAAAAGACCAGGAGGACTTCTCTCTCCTGGATGATCAGATCAGATATTTATTGTTGAGAAATACAGATTACTTACTTTCAACAAAGGATCTTTTGCTTACAAAAGATATGGAGAAGAAAAAAGACTCGATTTTGAAACATGAGGAAAAAGACCGGAGGTTAAAAAAAAGAAATTTATGGTTACATTCAGGTTAGAATAACACAAAGTTCTTCCACTCATTTGCTTTAAATAGAAGGAACATGAATTCCATCTGGGACTTAACTGATGAAAATGGAATTTCAGTTAAAGGTCAAGGTCAACTAAAAGATTAGCCAAATATTATTTTGGAGGGATTTTCAAAAAGGATGACCTTTCCTCTCTAGAAGCTCGGCTAAATACTGTCAGATTGTTTCTAGCTCTCTTTAATGAGGAGGATAAGGTTCCATAGGGAAACATGTGACTTTGAAGGAAGTTGAATATGATTTGAAACTATTTAAGAAAAAGAAAAGTTCAGGCCTTGATGAGTGGACTGTTGAACTCTTCCTCCATTTTTTTTATCTGATGGGGGAAGACTTACTTGTTATGGTGGAATTTTATAGAATTGAAGGTTATGTTTCTGGGGCCATCAATTCTACTTTCATCACTCTAGTTCCAAAATGTAATAATCTTGAAACCTTTGCAGACTTTAGGCCAATTTCTCTTTGTAATCTGATCTAGAAACTTATTTCAAAATTTATTTTTGCTAGATTCAAACTAGCCTTATCAAAAGGTTTATCTTTAGAACAGTTTGTGTTCCTACACGATAGATAGATCTTAGTTGCAATTGGAATAACTTAGGAGGTTGTTCATTTGGTCAAACAAAAGAAATTGAAAGCTCGTTTGTTGAAGATGGACATGGAAAAAGTTTTTGATAAAGTGGACTAGAGTTTTTTAAGGTTGATACTTCTTCAGATTATTAAAGTGAGCACATAGATTTGTGGACAAACACACAACTCACAAAATAGATCACACAATTTACTCAACAATTGAAGAATGAAACAGTGCAAAAATGGCTTGCAGCTGTGAATGCTTTCATTAATAAAAAAAGGTAATTAGATAATAATTACAATGAAGTACAATGGCTTTAATAGCCACATGCAATTCGAATCCACATCAGGAAATTTGAATTGATTAGACTCTACTTGACTGTAGGTAACTAAGACCTTGTCTAAATCATTATCGAAGGACTCAATAGTTAACTGACCTTGTCTAAACCATAACCGAAGTTCATCAGAGTTCTAAAACACAACTCAAGTGTTACATTCAGTGTTGAATAAGGCTAACTGATTGTGATAGGTGAGAAATGCGCCCCTCCTGAGTGCATCCATGTAAACCTAGTGCTAACTGAATGTAGAGCACTAGAACTGAATGTAACTGACTCCTAACTTAGCTTGACTAGTCATCAACTGAACTGAACTGACCTTGGTTGGTTTTGGCACTCCCAATGGCTCCTAAATTGTAGGGATTGGTCTAGGAGGCTCATAAACTGATGCAATCAAGTGAAATCAGTGGCAGTAGGCCTCAATTAGTGTTCCCCGCACTTTAGTAACTAAAACATGTTCCCCAATTAGGCCAAGTGCACCTAATGGTGCTAGTGACTAAAAATAGACTAGATAGATTCCCAATTTAGACATGACTCCCGATTTAGACATATGACAAAATTGGACAAGGGAGGATTAATAGTCCTAACACCCCCCCTGAATGCTAACTTGGACAATCTGTGGGCCCTAGTAACTAAGACCATAGGTCACCCATTACATCAAGTAAAATAAAGTAACTTCTTAATACACGGAGCTGGGGCAAAAACCACATGGGAAAAAAGCCCCCCCTCTATCTAAGCAGGTAGAATCAAGTCTCAAGTTTGAAAAACTTGAAAATATGTTGCTGCAATCTTCATCTCTGTGAGGTAGCGAAGCAGCATGCATGGTGTGTTGTGCACAGGTATTCTGGGGCCTGGCATGTAGACTTCTCCTTCTTCTCCAAAAATGATGATGGAAGGAAGGAGGAATGTAACCTTTGTCTCTTGATGGATGAAGAGGTGTATGATAATATCCATTCTTCTGAATGTAGTGAGACTGAGCCCTTTCCATATAGCATCTTACAGGGATTCTATTGCATCTCTTTGAAGGAGCCAATATTGCATGGCATAGCGCAAGGGTCTTTCCTTTCTGAGTGTTAGGTGAGTTTCCAGTCATCTTCCTAGCTTCCAGTTTGGAAGTAGGGACTGAATCTAGATCTAAGTCACCCTGAATCTCAATCTCATAAACTGATAAAGATGGATCTGCAATAATAGTAGAAGCTGTAAAATAAGTAGATGCGATGATTTTACCTTCCCTTGCAAGTGGCTGCTGAGAGTGCACTGGTTCTGAAGGAGGCATGAAATGTGAGAACTCATATGATTTTGAAGCATGATTTGCAGCACCCTTCGCTATGATGCTCCTAGTAGAGATATCTATGATCTCGACTAATTTAGGACCAAATATCACTCGCTTTGGAGATCTAGTATGAGTCATCTGATAGACAGATAACAGGTTTGAAGCTAGGGAGGGAACAAATAGCACATTTTTGAACCTTCCATGTTCAAGCTTGACAGAGCCCTTCCCTTTTGTTTTGAATTTACTGTTATTGCCCATCTGAATACTAGGACTATCAAAGGACTGAAAAGAAGAGAATGATTCTCTAGATGCAACCATATGGTTGGAAGCTCCAAAATCAATGAGGAAGACATGTGCTGATGTGCAACAAGCCTTCAGTGCATGGCCTTTCCTTTGGTATTCTTCATCTTCTTCTTCAGAGTCATCCTTCCTTGCGCTAGAAGGTACATAAATGTTATGTTTCTTCAAAAGAAGAGCCTTTTCATCAAGTTGTCTTCTCATACAGGAGCTTTCTGAATGAAATCCCCTTCCACCGTAAGAGCTGAGGACCTTTCCTTTGCCATTCTTCTTGCTTCTCTTCGAACCTGAAGGCTCTTTTGACTGCTCTTTCTTCACAGGAGACTCATCTCTTTGCTTCCCTTTGGCATTCTCTACCTTATCTCCTCTTGCAACCAGAGCTAGATCTTTGGAAGATCGAATGATCCCCATTTGGATTAATTTATCATTCTCAGAAATAAGAGATTGGATGAAGGAATTAAGAGTGGGCATCTTCCAATTTGGAGTAGTGAGCCTTACTGTTTGGAAGGTGGATGCAAAGACTGAGTAGTTTGCATTGAGCTTTTTGAGAATGGCAAGGATGAGCTGATCTTCATCCTTCTCCACTTTGCATTGCTTCAACTAATATATCAGGTTCTTGAACTTTGTGAAGAATTCATTCAGTGATTCGAATTTGGATGGATTAAGAGTGATCAGATCATTTTCTAGCTTATGGATCCTCATCTCATCCTGCTTATCAAATAAGGAGGCAAGATTGTCCCAAACCTCCTTGGGAGTCTTCAATCCTTGGATGTGGAATCGAAGATCTCTAGAGACTGAGGAGAGCAAGTGTCCATGGGCTTCATCAAGCCTGTTCAAGTACTTTTCTTTGTCATTATCTAAAGCTGGCGCTGCCTCTATTTCTTCTATGAGTTTGAAGAGTTGCTGGGTGCGAAGCATTACCACCATGTCTTCCTTCTACTCGTGATAGTTGAAGGGATTGAGAGGCTCTACTGGATGAGCCATTTTGAATGCAATAAGAAGGACTAAGCTGCTATAGCAAATGCAGTGAGAAGAAAGGGATGCTTGTAGCAAATGCTATAAGAAGAGCTGATAACCTGTCACACAATCAAACATACAAAGTAAGGTCGACAGTATGCACTTTTGAAATTTCCTTCACACCCAGCATAGTTGATCAAGCAAGCTTGATCAAAAATTTCCTAACTTGGGATATTAAGTGGTAAATTCTCCACTTCTGGTGCAGTACTTGAAGGAGCAATTTGCTCAAAAAAATTGATCCAGCTGGAGATCTGAGGAGGAGGTCTGCCGAGGCTCTGATACCATATTAAATTGAGCACATAGATCTGTGGACAAACACACAACTCACAAAATAGATCACACAATTTACTCAGCAATTGAAGAATGATATAGTGCAAAAATGGCTTGCAACTATGAATGCTTTCATTAATAAAAAAGGTAATTAGATAATAATTACAATGAAGTACAATGGTTGTAATAGCCACATGCAATTCGAATCCACATGAGGAAATTCGAATTGATTAGACTCTACTTGACTGTAGGTAAGTAAGACCTTGTCTAAATCACTATCGGAGGACTCAATACTTAATTGACCTTTTCTAAACCATAACCGTAGTTCATCGGAGTTCTAAAACACAACTCAAGTGTTACATTTAGTGTTTACTAAGGCTAATTGATTGTGGTAGGTGAGAAATGTGCCCCTCCTGAGTGCAGCCATGCAAACCTAGCACTAACTGAATGTAGATGACTAGAACTGAATGTAACTGACTCCTAACTTAGCTTGACTAGTCATCAACTGAACTGAACTGACCTTGGTTGGTTTCGGCACTCCCAGTGGCTCCTAAATTGTAGGGATTGGTCTAGGAGGCTCCTAAACTGATGCAATCAAGTGCAATCAGTGGCAATAGGCCTCAAATAGTGTTTCCCACACTTTAGTAACTGAAACATGTGCCCCAATTAGGCCAAGTGGACCCAATGGTGCTAGTGACTAAAAATAGACTATATGGACTCCTGATTTAGACATGACTCTTGATTTAGACATATGACCAAATTGGACAAGGGAGGATTAATAATACTAACAAATATTGCCATGCCTTTATTGGTTATTAACTAGATTATAGTTTGTGTTACTTTTGTTCAGTTTGTTGTTTAGTGAATGGAGCCCCTTCATAGTTCTTCAAGAGTGGAAGAGGGATCAGGTGGGGTTTTCCACTCTCTCCTTCGCTATTTTTTCTCATTACTAAAGGTCCATGCAAACTCATTCTTGATGCAAAAAGTACAGGAAAAGTTAAGGGAATGAAAATTAGAAAGGATTTCTCTTTAACCCATTTATTATTTGTTGATGATGTCTTTCTATTTGGTATAACTCCCTAAATGAATGGTTATGCTTTAAGGAAATTATCAACCTTTTCTAAGGGCTTCTAGTATGACTGTCAGCATAAAAAAATCTAGTTTTTTCCATTACAATTTGGATGAAGCTATTTTGAATAGTATCACTGCTATTCTCCCTTATAAAATGTGTGATATAGACAAAGGTTTCAATTATTTAGGTTACTTTCTAAAACCTAATGACTACAGAGTACAGGATTGTTATTAAGTTGATAGGAAAGTTTGAAAAAAGAATTCAGAATTAGACTTTTAGGATTCTTTCCATTGGAGGAAGGCTTACCCTTGTTAAGGCGGTTCTTATTAGTATTCCAGTGTAGTGGTTCTCCCTTCTACAAGTCTCTTCCTCTATTCTTAACATTCTAAGAAGATTCATCTTTAATTTCTTATGGACAGGTGGAACAAAAAAGGAAATCTTGTTACGGTTAGTTGGGAGGAGCTTTCTCTATTGAAGGAATGGGGAGGGTGGGATACAAAAAAATTATCTTGGTTCAATTATGCTTTAATACTGAAAAGCGTTTGGAGGGGTTTGACTGGTAACACCCTTTGGTATTCAATCTTGCATGGGAAGTACTTGAAGAAAAAATGGTTTAACTAGGTTAGAATGCCAAAAAAGTTGACCAAAATTTCTTCACCTATCTTGAAGGGCTTTTTGAAAATTTATCATTGGATAGGTATGCATCTTATTTGGAAAGTGGGAAATGGAAGGAATGTGAGGGTGTGTATAGATCCTATCATTGGCTTGGTCGAGGATTTCAAACTCTCAAATTACATCACTAACTATCTAGCAGAGATTGGTTATTCTATTTTAGCATATATAAAATGGCCTCTATGGTTGAACATGGATTCCTCTTATTGGTATACTGCAAAAGTTCTGGGGTTGGTTCAAGACTTAGCCACTGAATGGGACCTTTTATTAAAAAATTGAACGGTGTTGGATGTAGACTATCCAGTGAAGAGGAGTCTTTTCTTTGGTCTGCAAACTTGAATAGTGGTAATATTATTGCAAAAACTGTTGTCCAAGATTTGGTTCAAGATAGTTCATTTACTGTACAAAAATGGTGGTATAAAGTTATTTGGAAATGGAAGCTTCCTTTGAAAGTAAAATGTTTTATGTGGCTTGCACTTCAAAATTGTCTAAAAACATAGGACAATTTAGTTAAGAAGGGTTGGGTTGGACTAGGTTTATGTAATCTATGCAAAAAAATATTTTGATACTGTTGACCACTTGTTAACGACTTGCAGTTTTATAGTTACTGATTGGGAAAAGGCTTGTCTCTCTCTCCAAATCTCACATGTTTGGGAAGTTGAAATTTTGAATGATTATGTTTTTCAATGGTATAAAAACTGTAAGGACTCCAATGCTTCCTGCTACCATCTCTTGGAAAATCTGGTATGCAAGGAATGTAAGTATTTTTGAAGATCAACCTCATGATGCAAACTCAATTTTCCAGTAGGTCATAAACTTGGAAAAACAGTTTTGTTGCAGGTCAATTTCTCTTGATAAACTAGACTCATGAAGGAATATCAACATTTTGGTGCCGTTGGTTATTTTGATAGTGCAACAAAAGATGGTTTTTATGCTGTGGGAGTGGTCTTATTGATAAAGAGTCTTCACAGTTTCAATTTTAAACTACATTGTGGTAATGGTAATCATGAAAGCATAATTAGTAGCCCTTTGTTGCTTGTGTAAGGTTACTAAATTTTTTTGGCATTGTGAGTCTTCAAGTATTTGGTGACTCTAGGGTCACTATTAAATGGGAAAGAGGGTCACTATTAAATGGGCAAGAGATGACTTTAAATTAAATGTGATTTCTTTACTATCATGGTGTAACATGATTCTTATGAAGCAAAATATTTTCAACAAAATCAGTTATTGTCATATTTTCAGGGAACATAATTAGCTGGCTGATCAGCTTTCCAAATCTGGTCTTGAAGGAAAGAAGGAATGCTTTATTAGAAAGAAATGGAAGATAATCTACAAATAGATTCTGGTTCCATCAAAATATTTGATCTTGAATTCTTCAGGGTCATCTACTGAGGCAGTTTTTAGTATTTTTGGCTCTTAGGCCACTGGTTTCCTTTGTGCTTAAGTCTTTGAAGTTGTTGGTGATGTATTTTGAATTATGCTTTCTTTGCTCTGATTAGAGACTCTTGTTACTCTTGAATGTTCTTGATGGTTTAGATTCTGATATTTTTATTGAATAGTCATTTATCAGACTCTTTGAGAGGCTTTGTACTTTTTGATAATATGTTTTTTTTCTACTAATAAAAAAAATTATGTTTGTGATTCAAGTTAAGACAATTCGAATGCCGCTGTTAGGTTCCCATAACATCAACGATGTTATCTTCATAGAGGTGTATGTGTCTTAAAATTTCTGCCACTTAGTAGTCGATGATCCCAATTAGTTACAGTTAAACATTGACGGCTACCGAAGGAAAGAGGAAACGTAATTCAATGATTATATTTCTGTACATTTTACAATCATGTATATTAATTACTACACTGCATAATATGTATTTTTCGCCTATGTATATGGGTGGGTGGATGACGTATTTACGAATCGCTTAGAGGATGCCAACTATTTCTGCTTGTAGCATGTAGATGAAGTATATTACAAAATAATATCAACGCTTGTAGAGCGAAAACGCTCCTTAGCAAACTTCAAGAGACATCTTGGGCCTTGGTCATATGGCAGAGCCTGCTGGGCCACGGTTCAAAGGAAGTTCTCCTTCGCATGTGGTGGTTGGAGGGGCGTATGAGAGCCGTGAGCGCTCTCTTCACCCATTCTCCTTCCACACCGCCGATCCTCACCACTGAATTCGTCATGGCAGACCTTCTCGCAGTGAGATGATTCTGCGTAGAAGATGACGAATTATTAGTACTTCTATGAAGACTGCAACGGAACGAACCTGGATGATTCGTCGGTGAGCACATACAGGTAGCCTTCCTAGGCGGAGCAGGAGGAATGGGCTTCATGGAGGCATCGCCTTTTGGAGAAATAGGACAGCGTGCGGATCGAACTTGCGACGCGGATTTGTTGAGGGCGAAATTGACAGAAGACGAAGTGGCCGCTGAAGCAGAGGAATAAGAAGAGGCGCCGCTAAAACTTGCACGAGTAGGTGAGAGGGTTTTGTGGGCAGGAAAGTCCAAAGTGGACGACGATGAAGACGAATTGAAATGGCCTGTGGGAGAGTGGGATATCTGAAGGGCAAAGGTGAGGGGTAGCACAGCGGCGCTGCTGGATCTGTTTCTTGCCTCCATTTTTTTTTGAAGATGGATTTGCAAGGGAGAGGGCTAAACCGAGGAGACGTCTGGCCCTTCATTTATACAACGGAATTCCCCCCCCCCCTGTTGTTACGTCCATAGCTAGCTTATTCCTGTTGGTACTATTACAATTTACACCTCCTTTTTACACATCCTCCACTCCTATGCTGCAACCGTGTATTAATTAATTACTCCAGACTTTCTCTGCCGGATGGCCAGATTTGATTTTGGAAGTAATGGGAAAGATCTATGGAGGGAAATTGGCCTCCACTTACTCGTTAAAAGCCGCCTACAGTTGCGACCCATTCCAACTTTCTACTCTTGAATTCCATCTTGTAATTGATTGCAAAAGAGAAAAGAAAGATTCTGGCAGATGTTTAATCAACACTGCCACCCGAATTTCGACAACTGTTTGTTTCCTATTTGTTAGTATGTCGTTTCCTTTAATGCAAAGACTTGAGAATAGAATAAAATGATATATAAAATTAAAACATTAAGATGGCAGCTTCATCAATTCGCCAACTGTCTTTGAATAGCATGCATATTGATTAAACGGCTTCCCGCTACTTTTCCAACCATAGACTTTGAATCATTACGAATCTCCGATGAGACTTTGTCTCGTTATGGCTACGAAGCCTGGAACGTAATTCACAAGTCATGGGCCGATCGAAAGCGCTACATGTCTCTTTCGACGGTCCTAGCAACTAGTCGACCGGTAAACTAAGAAAAGTTTAGATTCTAAAGTTAAATTTGTTAAAGTCAAAAAATTATTTGAAAATTTATCTGTTCGCCAGGTTATGGGAAAGGGGCCGCAGACTGAGTTTATCCATGTGCATTTTACATTGAAATCTTGAAGTAGCATTGAGTGCTTTAGATTCATCAACCTCTCTTTACCTTCTACTTTATCAAAGTCGTTCAATCTTTGTTTTGAGTGTATTGCAAGCATTGTCCAAATTTGAAATTTCTATATCTTTTCAAAATAATTGTAATTTCCATTACTTGTTTTTCTTCATTATTTTATAGACCATTGCAACCACTTTGTAGTTTTTCCTGTTTTCACTTTCACTTCATCTATCCTGCATGATGCCTATCAGAGCTACCTGCATTATGAATTTCATGGTGGGAAGTTGGAAGGACTTATGTGTGGAAGGATTGTATAGGTCGTGTTTCTTCATCTCCACCAACAACAACTTTTTTGTCATTCCATGGTAGAAAATTTTGTCTTTAACTTCTTTGTTTTCATTTTTCTTTATATAGAAAAGAGGAAGGATTGTATAGGTCGTGTTTCTTCATCTCCACCAACAACAACTTTTTTGTCATTCCATGGCAGAAAATTTTGTCTTTAACTTCTTTGTTTTCATTTTTCTTTATATAGAAAAGAGAGAGAATTTCATGGTGGGAAGTTGGAAGGACTTATGTGTAGAAGGATTGTATAGGTTGTGTTTCTTCATCTCCACCAAGAGCAACCTTTTTGTCGATCCATGTCAATAAATTTTGACTTCGACTTCTTTGTTTACATTTTTCCTTATATAGAAAAGAGAGAGAATTGTCTTATGCATCTATTGTGCATCTATTGTGGAGAAAGAGTAAGTTGCAAAATATTTCTTGTCTTTGTTTAAATTGTGAAGATGTAACCATCGTTTCCTTCTATTAGGTCTAGGTTGCTTGAACCAGAGCATAGCTATCTCTTCTTGCGATTCCTCAAATAATTCATCCCATTGCAATGCTAAGTGATCAACCATAATCACATAGAGAATGTGAGAGGTACTCAATGTGGCTCGAAATCATATAAGCATTCTTATTTCATGATAGTTTTGGTCTTCCCTTACATATCAAATGTCATAAGGGTGAGTGCAAGAAGATGATGGACCTTTTTGGCGCGTTAGATGCAATAGAAACCTGAAAAATCAGGCATCCCTCAACTTACTTGGATTTTTTGAG